>JASEVX010000001.1:143125362-143227790 GCA_031761405.1 Serripes groenlandicus
TTAACTCGATCCCGGTTTAAAGCATTGTGCAAAAAGTCGTCAGCGGTTTGTTGTGTCAAATTGCGTCTATAGTTGGGAAAGTGTAAACTACCTCCATTTGCCCATATAATGTTCTAAAGTTATTCGCTGCAGATGCGTAAACAATGTGTTGTCTGTATTGTGTGTGTTGACGACCCCTATGCCCACATACATATACGTCACTGGAGATTTTATTGCATATGCGAACAGTGACAACTTAGGTCAGCCTGTGAAAGTCTCATCCACTTATGACTGTGGCAAAAGAAAAACATGCTCGTAATCGGCAATTTTTCCATTTGCAACAATGTTTTCAACTCAATACTTACATTTGCATAGGTCCAGATAAGGAGCGGTTTACAGCTCTTTTGCCCACAATATCTTTAAATTATCCAACCATTGAGAGGATTCTTCAGAGTACCTATACAACAGGTATAGTGGTAGTGGGTATCACTAAACATAGTTTGGTAGAGTCCGGTATAGAGTCTGGAGGTCATATATCCAGTATATCAATGTGTTGTTGTGTTTTTCATGACTGGATTCAGTGATGTTCCAAAATATCGCTGTTCCATATTGCATTGTCAAAATATAAATCGCATTCCAATTACAGAAACTGGGACTACATTCAGTGGTAACTTTCACTTGAATTTCATTTATATCATAGTTAATTGCATTTGAAAATATGCCAGGAATTGGTAGGTCTTAGTCTTAACATATTGCATTTGCTAGGATGCGAACAGTCAAATTATGAAATCGCATTCCTAGTACAGAAAACCTGGACTATGGTAGGACCCACCTCTTTCTCTCTCTCCTACATTCTATCACACTTCTCATCTCCTCATTCGATGCTCGCTTCCTCTCATCTCTCTTCTCTCTCTCCTCTCTCTTCCTAAGTCTCTCATCTCATCTCTCTCTCCTCTCTCTCTCTCTCGTCTCTCTCTCACTCTCTCTCTCTCTCTCTCTCTTTTCTCTCTCTCTCTCTCTCTTTCTTTCTTTCTTTCCTCTCACTCTCTTCAGGCAATGAACTAAATATCGTCCCATCTCTCTTTCTCTGCCTTTTTCTTTCTCTCTTTCTCTATCTCTGTCTGTCTGTCTGTATGTCTGTCTGTCTGTCTGTCTGTCTGTCTGTCTGTCTGTCTGTCTGTCTGTCTGTCTGTATGTTTGTATGTCTCTCCCGCCTCTCTCTCTTCTCTCTCTCTCCTCTCTCTCTCTCTCTCTCTCTCTCTCTCTCTCTCTCTCTCTCTCTCTCTCTCTCTCTCTCTCTCTCTCTCTCTCTCTCTCCTCTCTCTCTCTCTCTCTTCTCTCTCTCCTCTCTCTCTCTCTCTCTCTCTTCTCACTCTCTCTCTCTCTCTCTCTCCTCTCTCACTCTCTCTCTCTCTCATCCTCTCTCTCTCTCTCTCTTTCTCCTCTCTCTATCTCTCTCTCTCTCTCTCTCTCTTAATAATAATACATGTACATGTTTCGTTTTATATTGCAGAAGATATCTGAAGCATACAACCACTGATGTTTGAGTTCCTGTTCATCAGTGTCTATGACCCAGACTCTCCTGATAGCCTTGTGTTGACTGATTGCCTATATATTTCTAAAGAACAGGAAATACAACTTTCCTCCTGGTCCACGCTCTCTACCTTTGCTGGGGAATGCTTTACGTGAGTAGTGTTTTGAAGATATAGATGAGACCCTCTTGTTCAGTGTAGCTGTCATAACTCATGATGACATCTGGTATTTATTTAGCAAATGAAGCCCTCACATATGAAGGAAAATATCAATATGAATCAAAGCACTGAACATGCTGTGGAAATCCTTTAAAATTTCATTGATCCATACATAATTAAATATCTGGTTGATTGTTGGCTGATTTTCAAATAAATTTACGGAAATTTTGATTGGGCGACCCTTTATCAAGGTTCCTCCAAGTCAGATTGATTGGTAAAAAGCATTGGGCCGCATGGCCTTATATGACTAAAGTGAAAACTTAAAATTCTTCTTCTCCGAAATTATCTGGTCAATTTTCAAATTTCAAAATCTTTTTGTTGAAACCTTCTATTGAATTCCTTCAAGCCATGCTGATGGTCTAAAACATGGCTGTTTTAAATCAGGCTGTTCTGCATTATTGAAAACTTTAGAAATATTCATCTCCAAATGTGTCAGACTGATTTCAAAATAATTTTGTAGAAATGTTCTTTGTGTGACCTTCTAACTCAACTGGTTGGCATGTTTTAAAACCATTGAAGTGACGTCTTTCGTCTTTTAAACTGTTTATGTATACATATATAATAGTATATAGATGATAAACCTTTAAAAAATGGAATTTTCAATCCAGTTTCCGCATGTTGTCACCACTTTTTTAACCGAGTGGTATGTACAGGTGTATGTAAATTATGTCGTGGCCAGATTACCGAAGCTGCTTTGTAGTCAGCAGAAACTAGATCCTTAGGAAGACAATTTCTGTTTGTCCATCAAAACCTTTCTGTTTGTCTTACATCGCCTGTAGGTAGATCCAAGGCTTCTCAAAAGCTCTTGCCTTCCAGAGTATCCTATAGTCTCTTCCAAATCAGTTTTGATGTTCTGTAATTGTTGAACTTGGTAACACATCGTGTTTCGATACTTGCCTCACAACTCCATTGTCGACATCATTCAGTCTCACATGTTCAACTCTATCGGGTACTTTTCTGTCTGGTTTCCTATCAGTTTATTTTACTACTCGGGGTATTGTGCTTTTGCTGACACCTGACATTGTGTGTCTTCTTCAAATCTATGGATAGAGCACCAACCTGCTTTTCTTTTTTACAAAAATCATTTACATTTCTCATGATCTGTTTGGCATACTCACTATAATGTGTTTTCGACCGCATGGCTGGGAAAACTATAATATGTTGTTGACGCCGCGTGGAAGCTCGGCGTCAGTATGGGATAGGTTTAAATGTTGTACCATGGGGTGACGTAATCGAAAAGGGAGCAACCAACATTATTATTGTTAAGAAAAACTCTGTTGTATTCTTGAAAAAAACAACCTTTATGAATCAATAATTAGATTAACTGATATAAAAAACAACAAGATACAAAATACGTTTGTCTTCTACCGTTATTACAAAATATTAGACACATTTAATTTGTATTTAATAACTTTTCCCAACTGCCTAGGCTACGCTGTTGTTAATGGTTTGGTTTACGGCCCTGACCCAATTTCATCAAAGCTCAGAAAAAAAAGTTCACTTTTCCCAAACTTCATAGGCTACGCGTTTTTAATTGTTTGGTTTACGGCCCCATAATTCGCAAGATGTTTTCGCCTATTTATAAAATTTTGGTTGTAATTCTAAACTTAAAATGTTTCCCCATTACAGTTTGTTCTTTCAGACCATTGTATTCTTGATAGATGTTAAGCTATACATGTGAACTTTCTTTTTAATTTCATAAATGCTCAATTTTGATCATAAATCTCTTTAAACTTTGTAAAATTCCTTCGTATTTTTGTTTTATATACTCCCGATTTAAGCTCAACTGCTGAAACCCTGTCGAGTTTATGTCATGGGAATTGTCCGTCGTGTGTCCAGTGCATGCATCCTTGTGTGAGTGCTTGCTTGCGTGCGTGCGTGCGTCCCGTCCGGTCGTCCGTCCGTCCGTAAACATTTTGCTTCAAACAACTTCTCCCCCTAACCAGTTAAGAATTGGAATGAAACTTCATAGGAAACATCCTCTCAATGTCCTCTCCTAAGTTCCTCAAAATGTTTGGGATCCATGCAAAATTCTGGTTTACATGGAAACGAAAGAAAAAATAGTGAAAACTTAAACAATCTTCTTCTCCTCCGGAAGTGTCAGGCCGATTTTCAAATAATTTTGTAAAAATGTTGCTTGTGTGACTTTTTATCAGATTCCTTCAAGCCATGTTGATTGGTCGAAAAACATGGCCGCCAGGGAGCGGGGCTATTTTGCCTTATATGCTATAGTGAAAACTTAATAAACCTTCTAGTCCGAGAGTGTTTGGGCAAATTTTCAAATATATTGTAGAAATGTTCCTTGGGGAACCCTCTATCAGATTCCTTCAAGCCATAATGATTGGTCGAAAAACATGGCCGCCAGAGGGCAGGGCTATTTTGCATAATATGGATATAGTTAAAACTTAAAAAACCTTCTAGTCCGAGAGTGTTTGGGCAAATTTTCAAATATATTGTAGAAATGTTCCTTGGGAAACCCTCTATCAGATTCCTTTAAGCCATAATGATTGGTCAAAAAACATGGTCGCCAGAGGGCGGGCTATTTTTGCCTTATAATATGGCTATAGTGAAAACTTAAAAAATCTTCTTCTCCGAAAGTGTTGGGCCGATTTTGTAGAAATGTTCCTAGGGTTGACCCTCTATCAGATTCCTTCAAGCCATGTTGATTAGTCGAAAAACATGGCCACCAGGGGGCGGGTCTGTTTGTATATTTAAATTTTGCCTAATGGCAGTGGAGTGATACTGGTTTCTCTTGGGCCTCTTGTTGTTATCATACCATACTGGAAGGAGAATAGAGTTCCCCATCACCTTCCAAAGATTGTGTCACACTTAACTTATAACATTAAATGTTTATATTTAAGCACCTATGGGATTTTTTTTTATCTAATTGATCTAATTAGAGCAGATTTGAAACCGTTTATTGGTAAAAAATTAAGAAACTTCAGCTTGTATGACACATTATGGTTGCAATTATTGTAAAGCAAACTGTAAACCAAATGGTTTCAGGACTAAACTTGTCATTTTACGACTAATCTTCACATGCTGAATATCACATTGATGCAGCATATAAAACATCTAATCCCAAAATTGACCCTTTCTGCTCTTGGTAACCTTTTATTATAGGCTATGGTAGCCAGGTGAGCAATATAGGCACATCTTGGCCTTCTTGGTTAGGATAAAGGGACATTTGGCCTTCTTGTTCGAAATATTTACATCCTGTCTGTTTTCACACGTTATTTCAATGTACTGAACTACATCTGCTGCATTTAAGTCATGCTTCAAAATCATGCGCGGCGTCTTTGATGCTTTGCATCAAAATTTGTCTTGTTCTTCATTTAAATGTCACAGTTATACTTACCCTGGTAAGTATTAAATCAAGAAAATTAAGGGCAATGCTTGATTTACAATTACATAGAAAAGAAATTAAAAACATAAAATAAAAAAAGGTAACCTTTACGACTTGAACTCAGGACTCTTAGCATAACAAGTTCAATACTCACGTAAAACTGCTTAATTCGCCTTCGTACTGGAGGTGTATCAGGATTTTACTTTTTATCAAAACAGCCACACATTTAGATGCTCATCCCTATTTTGGACATAGGAACAATCCCTGACCCTTCGTCATGGGTCACTGCTTAAATTGTATTTAGAGTGACAAGTCTGCAGAAGTATTTAGCAATGTGCCATTCTGTATTATACATTGAAAGATTTATGTAGTTTTCAATCGCACTGAAAGTGACAACAGCAAGAGGCTTACTGCTAATCACGAATGTCTCTTGAACATTCATTTATACATTTAAAATTCGTCTGTTACAGTAGCTATCAAGAAAATGTTTTAAATCTGTCCTCCTTGCATACTAATTTTTGACACATACATGTATGCAGCCCACTACATTTAAAAACATTGGGATAAAAGTAGAAATTGCTTATCCGAGAAATTTCTCCGTTTGCCACAATGGTTTCAATGCTTTTCGATAATTATACTTCAATTTATAGAGATTGTTCATGTTTTACCTAGACGAATTCAAAGTTGTCTGTTGTACAAAGGGTTCGGGTTAATCCACATCTCCTATACAGTAGTAAACCTTATCCCACCTGCATTTTGACGCACGTGCAGCAGAAAACATTCGAAAATATTGAAGCGAAAGGGGATATTGCTTATCATGATCAATAACTCCATTTTGCTACAATGTGTTAAACTTAGTTCAATAGTTATATCTAAATGTGCACAATAGCTATCGGTTGATTGATTGATAGGGTTTAACGCCGTTTTGAACAATTTTTCAGTCATATCACGGCGGCCAGTTCTCCTACTCATCTGTTTCCTGGTTTTCGCACACCAGTACTCCACACAACAATCTTCCCAAGCAACTGGCTGCTTTTACACATAGACTTAGCCCATTGGTGGAAGACGAATGACGTTTGTCAAACGTCGGAAAGAAAGTTGGCCGAGCCGGAATTCGAACTCACATCCCCTGGATTGACAGCCCGCGTCGTTACCGACTGAGCTACCGGGACTCGAATAGCTATCGGATGTCAATTAGTAAAATACCGTTCAAACTAACTTAGGGTAACGCCATAATTGATTGTTTAATGACCTTAACATTTTAGCTCACCAGAGCACGAAGTGCTCAAGGTGAGTTTTTGTGATCGCCGTTTTTCTGTCGTTCGTCATTCGTCTGTCATCAACAATTTGCTTGTTAACACTCTTGAGGCCACTATCATCATCTTATCTTCATGAAACTCTTTCAGTTTGTATATCTTGCTGATTTCTAGGCCAAGTTTGAATATGGATCATGTCGGTCAAAAACTAGGTAAAATTAAAGGAAACTCTTGTTAACACTCCGAAGGCCGCATTTTTCATTTTGTCAGAATGTTTGTCTTGATGATATCTAGATCAAGTTTCAATATGATTTATGTCGGGTCAGAAACTAGGTCCCTATGCCAAATTGAAGGGAAATCTTGTTAACACTCTGGAGGCTGCATTTTTAGAAGGCTCAAGGTGATCTATTCTGATCACTCTTTGTCTGTCGTCCGTCGTTAATTTTTAGCTTTAAACATGATCTCCTCCTAAACCACAGGACCAATTTCAAACGAACTTCACAGGAATATTCCTTGGTGGTCCTCTTTTAAAATTGCTCAACAATTTAAATTCCATAGAGAACTTTGGTTACTGAAAGAAAGGGGGCAAAATGTCTAAACTTCTTCTTCTCTGAATCTGCTTGTCAGATTTCAATATAGTTTAGTACAAATGTTCCTTGGGTGACGCTCCATACAAATTGTTCAAGCCATATTGGTTGGTTGAAAAACATGGCAACCAGGCCGCATCAGAAAAGGGGCAAAATGACATCATTTAATCACCCATCCTCATGAAAGTGCTTGTCTAGTTTCAAGATAATTTTGTAGAAACGTTCTTTCATTGATCTTCTACTTAATTTGCATTTTGATTGGTTACAAAATCATAGCAACCAGGTGTCATCACAAAAGGGGTAAATTGAACTTTTAGCTACAAATGACAACTCCTACCATTCCACTGGACTAATTTAAACTTAACTTCCCAGAAATGTTCCTTTGTTGGTCCTCTTTCACAATTGTTTAGAGAGTTGCATTCTGTGTAGAACTTTGGTTGCTGCGGCATCAGAAAGTGAGAACAATACCCAATCTTTAAAATCCTTCTCCTCCATAGTCCGCTCGTCCGATTCTAAGATAATTTGGTAGAAATGTTTCTTGAGTGACCCTTTACAAAAACTGTTCAAGCCATATTGATTTCTTTGAAAAACAGAGTAGCAAGGCGGCATCAAGAAATGCGCAAAATGACAAATCTTCTTAATTCAATTTTTATTAAACTTCTTTTTAGATTTCAAGATACAAATTTATAGCCTTTACTGATAAGCTATTTCTTTAACAGTGTCAACTCCTTGCAGTTTCATTTGCACTCCTGATCCAATTTTCCCAGATAATTGCAGTTAAATATTTGTTACTAATTTACTATCACGCAGGTGGTCAATTTAGGGCCATCTTAACTCTCTTGTTTAGCTTGAGCATGTTCAAACTTTATTAAAACGTTTATCTTGATGATAGGTACGCCACGTTCGAAAATTGGTCATGTCTTTTCAAAAACTAGGTCACTAGGCCAAATTGAAGGACAATCTTGTTAACTCTCTGAAGGCTGCATTTTGAAACTTTATCAGAATGTTTGTGAATGGTCACGGGTCAACTCGGCCTTTTACAAACTCGGCCATGAGTCAACTCGGCCTTGGGTCAACTCGGGTGGGTCAACTCGGCCTTTTCTGCATTTTATAGTGCAGTGATAGATATATTTATTGCCCAATTTTATTGTCGTCGTAATTTTACTATTTGTCATGAAAAACGAGTGAAATGGGGATATGAAAAAGAAAATGAATACACGATTACCATATTGTTTAATTAAGAAAAATAAGTTTGATAGAATACATCAATATATCAAATAACAATTCAATTTAAATCACACATGGTTTAATTAAGAAAAATAAGTTTGATAGAATACATATAATTTAAATCACACAATATTATTTGGATGACATTTATGTTTTCACGTTTTCAAACACAAATGAATATATGAATAGAAAGCATTGAATTTTGAAATAATTGTGGGAAATAGAGTGCAAATAGAGTTAGAATTAATTTAACTCATAATGTTCTTTTAAATGTATTAACTAAATCATCTCAGTACAGTTGACCGAACACCATACAGGGATCCACAACCTCGCAGAATCGCTGCCGTAGACATTTCTTTTTCCATATAACGGTCCCAATTCAACTGAAAACGTTCCTCAATGACAGCGCCTTCAATGTGGCCTTGCGCCTCAGCAATGGTACTATACGGTAAAACCCTAGTCCACACATACAAGCCTCGCTGTTTATACGATGATGCCAGCCTGAAATGAAAGTAGCAAATATTTTCAAAATTAAACAAGGAACAAACTTCAAAATACAATCTCAATGAACACAAAAGCAATTATAGAAAAGACATCGTGAATAATCGCTATTTATTTACAGTAGAATGATTTGTTATATTTGATGATAATATTAATATTGATAATATATCAGAGTAACATGATTGCTATACATCTGCTATGAATCTGCTTCATCATATATATGTTTTTTGCCAGTAACGAAATACGTTGAAGTGTGTACTGATATTGGGATGTAATAAGATCGGAATATAGCTACATACCTTCAACATCGTTATTTGTTCTTACCGTCTGGCGGAAGACACACCATGACGACACATCAAAGATAGGATGATCGAACCATTGTCTTTCAATATATTCTACAAATGTTTTCAACGATTATGACAATGTTTTACGATCTATGTTCATAGACGTCTGATAGATATATGTAGACGAAGGCTTAACTCGTTTCTTCACAATGATTTACGAACTTATGCGTTTTTCCACTATGTTTTCAACAATTAAGAGCCATGGCGGCCCTCTTGTTAAATAATGCATTCGTCAAGAGTTATGGTAACTATACTCGGGTGTGTTTAATTTGCAAGAAGTGTATGCGGGTAAAGAATTCAACATTCAACTATTGCGGCACACAACTGTATCTATTGCATAGAGTTGAAACCATTGTGTCAAATTGCGTCTCTAGTTTGGAAAGTGCAAAGTCCATTTCTCATATAATGTTCAAAAGTTATCTGCTGCATATGCGTAAACAATGTGTCTGTAATTTGGAAAGGGTGTATGTCCTAAAACTAAAACAGCAGTAGTATTTCTCCTAAAAGTGAACTAATAAATCAATTTCTCCCGTCTCAATAATGTTTTATCTTCTATTCAATTATTTGAGTTTCATTTTTTAGAGATGTTTTGTTATTTTTGCCAAGATGTTTTTCAAACTCGTCTGCTGCATATTCGTTGTTAATGGGCAATGGTTAACAATCTGTTCATCTTTATATAAGAGTAATGTACTGAATGCGCAACCTTGACAATGGAAAATAGATAAGGAACATTTGATAAAATATGACGTTCTAAAAATCGGCAAGAGTGAACTTGGCCGTTTTTAAAAGTTGACGACCTGCCCTTCTTTTTGCCACCTGTTATCTTTCTTTATCTCCAAGAAGTTATGCAGTAATAGTTATAATTCCAATATGGCTTCAAGCGGTTTCACTTGTCTGCTTTTAATAGGCAGTTTTGTGTTTTCCAATGCTTTTCTTGAATCTTTCCTTGGAAAACTTGGTGAAAAAAGTAACCCGGATGTTCTATGCATCATGGAACACTGCGGAAGCCAATCAGCGGCCTGTGCCGCGGACGGAAACTGTCGTGAGAACATGGAATGCATGATGAAATGCGGTTTAACGAATCACAGCTGTATGTACAAATGCATGAACACATACGAAGATAAAATATTCGATGCCATGATGAAATGCCTGGTCGACGATTACCACTGCATGGACCTAACGCCGCCCGATCCGTCGTTCCGATGTTCACCACCAAAACAACTCGTCAAGAACTTTACCATGTCCCAACTTCAAGGTTCTTGGTGGATTGTCAGAGGATTGAACCGGGACTATGACTGTTTCGACTGTCAGCTGTCGACGTACAAACCAATGGCCACGTCTAAGAACTACACACTCGAGGAGAAGTACGACGTGGTGATGCTGAACGGTTCTATCCGACACAGATTGGCGATCCAACAGGTGGAACAGCAAAACACGAACAATGGTGGACTCCTGGACTATACCAATACTATCATGGGACTGACGATGTACGAGAAATGGCAGGTTATGGGTACGTCGTTTATTATCCCCTGCCATAGGCCTTGCTTCTGTCCTTCCGTCCGTCCGTCTGGAGCCATATTTTAGGCTTGTCATTGATTTGATTAAAATATGTGGGATTATTAACCGCCATAGGGAAATGTCAGTCGGTAAGTTTCACTATGGTTGCCTCAAAACACAAGAGATATGTCCAATTAATTATTTACTGTTTAGCATTAAAATTACATTGAACTGGATATAACCCTCATTGCCTCTTCCGTGGTGTAAGTGTAAGACCTCGGGAGTGGGGAACCACCATCCCCGATTAGATCATGCTTAAGACTTTCTTTGCTTTTGCATCTTTGTTTTCAAAATGTTGTTCATTGCAGATGACTCGAAATGTGTCTGCATGCGGGAAATGGTTAAGATGGTAAGACAAACTGTAGATTAATGTTAAACTCGAAATGTAACTATTACACACTTAGGCATGATCTGTTTACCCTTTCAACAAATCTGCAACAGACAACTTCGCAAACATCTAGGCAAAAAAATGAAAACATCTATATAAACGAAGGTAGTTTTTGACTCATTTTGTAAAAAGTATTCTGCTGCAGAGGCTTAAAATGCGTCTGCAAGGTCTGCAAGTGGTAAGGGTTTACATAAAGAAATAAAACATGTATATAGTATACGAGTATGTAAGATGTCGGGACCAATAAACGTTAACCGTGGCGCGCATGCAGACGCTTTATGATAACTTTCGGAAATATTATGACAAAGGGAGAAATTTCTCATAAAGAGCAATTTCGCCTTTTGTTTTAATTCTATTAAATAATAACCTTTCATTTATAGAGAATATTCATATTTTCCCTAGATATTTTCAAAGTCTCGAGATGCAGATATATTGTATACGGGAAAGGGTTTTTTTCATCTAAAATGTGACATGTTGTATATCATTCATATATAATTTCCTAAATGATTGTCGAAATAAGATGATAAAATTGAGCCGTCCCTCGAGAAAACCAACATTATGGCCTCTGCGTAATGTATCGACCCAGATCAGCCTGCGCAGTCCACGCAGACTGATCCGGTCCGACACATTCCGTCTCAGGTGGATATAGGTATAGTGTAATGATTCATGAAACAGAAAATCCACAGGAGGCGAAAAGTGTCTATCCGAGTAAGCCTGCGAGGCATGATTAGGCTGATCCAGGACGATACTTTACGCAATGTTCACAATGTTGGTTTTCTCGCGAGACGGCTCAATTATTCAGTTTCAAGAACAAATTTCACCTGTTATCTAGTATCACTACAACACAGAGCTTCTCAAAGAAGACCTTTGGCACACAAATGATATTCTTATCTATGTATTTATCTTTGATTTTAGATTATGCGGCCTCTGGTAACTATATGATCGTATACTATTGTGGTCACATGTCGCCCACGTGGTGGTATGAAGGAAATCTCGTTTATTCGCGCCAGACAACTCTCACCAGCGCCGAGACAACGGCAGTGGCAGATTACCTTAAGACTGTTATGGGCCGTGATATAAGTGAATATTGCGCGCCAAATACTGTTAATTGTCAGGCGTAATTATCTATACAAAATATATATAATAATAATCTGATTTTATTTTCTGGTGTGTGTCGGGTTGTTTTTGTGTTTTGTTGGGTTTTTTCATGAAGGTACATGTCTGAAAAATTATTTGAAATCGGCCTGACACTTTTGGAGATGAAGATTTTTTAAGTTTCCACTATAGCATATAAGGCAAAAAAGCCCCCCCCCCCCCCCCTTTCACTTTAGTCATAAAAGCCACGCCCCCTGGCGGCCATAGATTTCGACTAATCAACATGGCTTGAAGGAATCTAATAGAGGGTCACTCTAGGAACAATCATTTGAAAAACGGCCTGACACTTTCGGAGGAGAAGATTTATTAAGTTTTTACTATAGCTATATAAAGTGTGTGAAGTTGGCAGAGCATTAGACGTTAGACATTAGACATTCAAAAAAAAAAATCGAATGTCTAATGAGACGTTAGACATTCGATTAGACATTCGCTAATTTTGATTATCGAATGTCTACTTAGACATTAGACATTCGATTAGACATTCAGAAAAATCGCAAATGTTAAATATCGAATGTCTAATTCGACATTAGACATTCGATTAGACATTCGCAAATTACAAGATCTATAACCCAAATTCGTCGAAGGTCATTGTACATTCAAAAAACGAATGTCTAATTGGTCAGTTAGACATTAGACATTCGATTAGACGTTAGCAAATTAAGCGATTTAAGTACCAAATTCGTCGGAGGTCATTGTACATGCAAAAAACGAATGTCTAATTGGTCAGTTAGACATTAGACATTCGATTAGACATTCGCAAATTAAGGGATTTAGGTACCAAATTCGTCGGAGATCATTGTACATGCAAAAAACGAATGTCTAATTGGTCAGTTAGACATTAGACATTCGATTAGACATTCGCGAATTACGATATTTAGGTTCCAAATTCGTCGTAGGTCAACGTACAATCAAAAAACGAATGTCTATTTGGTCAGTTAGACATTAGACATTCGATTAGACATTCGCAAATTAAGAGATTTAGGTACCAAATTCGTCGGAGGTCATTGTACGTGCAAAAAGCGAATGTCTAATTGGTCAGTTAGACATTAGACATTCGATTAGACATTCGCAACTTACTATACTTAGGTTCCAAATTCGTCAGAGATCATTGTACATTCAAAAAACGAATGTCT
The DNA here is from genome assembly GCA_031761405.1 of Serripes groenlandicus. NCBI lineage: Eukaryota > Metazoa > Mollusca > Bivalvia > Cardiida > Cardiidae > Serripes > Serripes groenlandicus. The sequence continues at coordinate 143,138,587 of JASEVX010000001.1, forward strand.
AATTGGTCAGTTAGACATTAGACATTCGATTAGACATTCGCAAATTACCAAACTTAGTTTTCAAATTACTCGGAGGTCATTGTACATTAAAAAAACGAATGTCTAATTGGTCAGTTAGACATTAGACATTCGATTAGACATTCGCAAATTAAGAGATTTAGGTACCAAATTCGTCGGAGGTCATTGTACGTGCAAAAAACGAATGTCTAATTGGTCAGTTAGACATTAGACATTCGATTAGACATTCGCAACTTACTATACTTAGTTTCCAAATTCGTCAGAGATCATTGTACATTCAAAAAACGAATGTCTAATTGGTCAGTTAGACATTAGACATTCGATTAGACACTCGCAACTTACTATACTTAGGTTCCAAATTCGTCAGAGATCATTGTACATTCAAAAAACGAATGTCTAATTGGTCAGTTAGACATTAGACATTCGATTAGACATTCGCAAATTACAAGATCTATAACCCAAATTTGTCGGAGGTCATTGTACATTCAAAAAACGAATGTCTAATTGGTCAGTTAGACATTAGACATTCGATTAGACATTCGGAAATTAAGGGATTTAGGTACCAAATTCGTCGGAGGTCATTGTACATGCAAAAAACGAATGTCTAATTGGTCAGTTAGACATAAGACATTCGATTAGACATTCGCGAATTACGATATTTAGGTTCCAAATTCGTCGTAGGTCATTGTACATTCAAAAAACGAATGTCTAATTGGTCAGTTAGACATTAGACATTCGATTAGACATTCGCAAATTACAAGATCTATAGCCCAAATTCGTCGGAGGTCATTGTACATTCAAACAAGAAACCGCTGAAGACGGTAAGGCCGGATTGTCGGCAATTTGACCTTGAAAATCGACAAAACAAGGTCAAGGTCAAAGTAACCATAGAAATAAATAGAACTTGTTACTGGTTACCTTCAGGCAAAGTTTCAAGTTTGTAACCCTTTCCAGTGCTGAGATTTTGCCTCAACCTGAAACTTAACCAAAATGTTGACGGAGAGACAGACAGACGGACGGACAGACGGACATCGCCTATCTATAGACCGGAATTGCTAGAGCAATCCGGCCAAAAACTGTTGAAAGCAAATTAAAACACAATTTGCTGTGATATAACTATTAAAATGTTGAAAGCAAATTAAAAAGCAAGTTGACGTGATATAACTATAAAACTGTTGAAAGCGGAGTAAAACGCAATTTGCTGTGATATAACTGTATAACTGTTGAAAGCAAATTAAAACGCAATTTGCAGTGATATAACTATAAAACTGTTGAAAGCAAATTAATACGCAAGTTGTCGGGATATAACTATAAAACTGTTGAAATCAAATTAAAACGAAAGTTGCCACGATATAACTATAACATTTTTGAAAGCAAATAAAAACGCAAGTTGCCATGATAAAACTATAAAACTGTTGAAAGTAAATTAAAACACAAGTTGCCGTGATATAACTGTTAAACTGTTGAAAGGGGAGTAAAATACAATTTGCTATGATTTAACTATATAACTGTTGAAAGCAAACTAAAACGCAATTTGCAATGATAAAACTATAAAACTGTTGAAAGCAAATTAATACGCAAGTTGTCATGATATAACTATTAAACTGTTGAAATCAAATTAAAACGAAAGTTGCCATGATATAACTATAAAACTGTTGAAAGCAAATAAAAATGCAAATTGCCATGATAAAACTATAAAACTGTTGAAAGCAAATTAAAACTCAAGTTGATATAACTATAAAACTGTTCAAAGCAAATTAAAACGCAAGTTGCCGTGATATAACTATAAAACTGTAGAAAGCAAATTAAAACGCAAGTTGCCGTGATATAACTATAAAACAGTAGAAAGCAAATTAAAACGCAATGCCGTGATGTAACTTTAACCAAAATGTTGACGGACAGACAGACAGACGGGCAATAGCAACGTGAAGGTCAAGAGTTATCATGGAAATCAAAAGAACATGTTAGTGGCTACACACAGACCAATTTTCAAGTTTGTAGCTCTTTCCATGTCCGAGATATTGCTTCAACCAGAAACTTTAACCAAAATGTTGACGGACAGACAGACAGACAGACAGACGGGTAATAGCAACGTGAAGGTCAAGAGTTATCATGGAAATCAAAAGAACATGTTAGTGGCTACACACAAACCAATTTTCAAGTTTGTAGCTCTTTCCATGTCCGAGATTTTGCTTTAACCAGAAACTTTAACCAACATGTTGGCGGACAGACAGACAGACAGACGGGCAATAGCAACGTGAAGGTCAATAGTTATCATGGAAATCAAAAGAACATGTTAGTGGCTACACACAGACCAATTTTCAAGTTTGTAGCTCTTTCCATGTCTGAGATTTTGCTTAACCAGAAACTTTAACCATTTTGCCTAACCTAAAACTTTAACCAAAATGTTGACGGACAGACAGACAGACAGACAGACGGACATCGCCAATCTATAGACCGGAATTGCTTGAGCAATCCGGCCAAAAACGAATGTCTAATTGGTCAGTTAGACATTAGACATTCGATTAGACATTCGCAAATTAACAGATTTAAGTACGAAATTCGTCGGAGGTCATTGTACATCCAAAACACGAATGTCTAATTGGTCAGTTAGACATTAGACATTCGATTAGACATTCGCAAATTAAGAGATTTATGTACCAAATTCATCAGAGATCAATGTACATTAAAAAAACGAATGTCTAATTTGTCAGTTAGACATTAGACATTCGATTATTCATTCGCAAATTACAAGATCTATAACCCAAATTCGTCGGAGGTCATTGCACATTAAAAAAACGAATGTCTAATTGGTCAGTTAGACATTAGACATTCGATTAGACATTCGCAAATTAAGGGATTTAGGTACCAAATTCGTCGGAGGTCATTATACATGCAAAAAACGAATGTCTAATTGGTCAGTTAGACATTAGACATTCGATTAGACATTCGCAAATTAAGAGATTTAGGTACCAAATTCATCAGAGATCAATGTACATTAAAAAAACGAATGTCTAATTGGGTCAGTTAGACATTAGACATTCGATTAGACATTCGCAAATTAAGAGATTTATGTACCAAATTCATCAGAGATCAATGTACATTAAAAAAACGAATGTCTAATTTGTCAGTTAGACATTAGACATTCGATTAGACATTCGCAAATTAAGAGGTTTAGGTACGAAATTTGTCTGAGTTCATTGTACACGCAAAAAAAATCGAGATATCGAAAAGTTCGAGATATCTCGAACTTTCCAATATCTCGAACTTTCGATATCTCGATTTTTTTTTTCCCCTCGATATCTCGAACTTTTCGATATCTTGATATTTTTTTTCTCGATATCTCGAACTTTCCAATATCTCGAACTTTCGATATCTCGAATTTTTCGGTATCTCGAACTTTTCGATTTCTCGATTTATTTATTTTTCTCGATATCTCGAACTTTTCGATATCTTGATTTTTTTTTTCTCGATATCTCGTACTTTCCAATATCTAGAACTTTTGATATCTCGAATTGTTCGTTTTCTCGAACTTTTCGATATCTCGATTTTTTTTTTCTTCTCGATATCTCGAACTTTTCGCTATCTTGATTTATTTTTTTCTCGATATCTCGTACTTTCCAATATCTCGAACTTTCGAAATCTCGATTTTTTTTTTTTTCGGTATCTCGAACTTTTCGATATCTCGAACTTTCCGATTAAAAAAAAAAAAACGAGATATCTCGATATCTCGATTCTTTTTTTTTGATCGGAAAGTTCGAGATATCGAAAAGTTCGAGATACCGAAAAATTCGAGATATCGTGAAAAAAATAAATCAAGATATCGAAAAGTTTGAGATATCGAGGGAAAAAAAAAATCGAGATATCGAAAAGTTCGAGATACCGAAAAATTCGAGATATGGAAAGTTCGAGATATTGGAAAGTTCGAGATATCGAGAAAAAAAAATTCAAGATATCGAAAAGTTCGAGATATCGAGAGAGAAAAAAATCGAGATATCGAAAGTTCGAGATATTGGAAAGTTCGAGATATCTCGAACTTTTCGATATCTCGATTTTTTTTTGCGTGTACAATGACCTCAGACAAATTTCGTACCTAAACCTCTTAATTTGCGAATGTCTAATCGAATGTCTAATGTCTAACTGACCAATTAGACATTCGTTTTTTTAATGTACATTGATCTCTGATGAATTTGGTACATAAATCTCTTAATTTGCGAATGTCTAATCGAATGTCTAATGTCTAACTGACCAATTAGACATTCGTTTTTTTAATGTACATTGATCTCTGATGAATTTGGTACCTAAATATCTTAATTTGCGAATGTCTAATCGAATGTCTAATGTCTAACTGACCAATTAGACATTCGTTTTTTTAATGTACATTGATCTCTGATGAATTTGGTACCTAAATCTCTTAATTTGCGAATGTCTAATCGAATGTCTAATGTCTAACTGACCAATTAGACATTCGTTTTTTGCATGTATAATGACCTCCGACGAATTTGGTACCTAAATCCCTTAATTTGCGAATGTCTAATCGAATGTCTAATGTCTAACTGACCAATTAGACATTCGTTTTTTTAATGTGCAATGACCTCCGACGAATTTGGGTTATAGATCTTGTAATTTGCGAATGTCTAATCGAATGTTTAATGTCTAACTGACCAATTAGACATTCGTTTTTTTAATGTACATTGATCTCTGATGAATTTGGTACCTAAATCTCTTAATTTACGAATGTCTAATCGAATGTCTAATGTCTAACTGAACAATTAGACATTCGTTTTTTGCATGTATAATGACCTCCGACGAATTTGGTACCTAAATCCCTTAGTTTGCGAATGTCTAATCGAATGTCTAATGTCTAACTGACCAATTAGACATTCGTTTTTTTAATGTGCAATGACCTCCGACGAATTTGGGTTATAGATCCTGTAATTTGCGAATGTCTAATCGAATGTCTAATGTCTAACTGACCAATTAGACATTCGTTTTTTTTAATGTACATTGATCTCTGACGAATTTGGTACCTAAATCTTTTAATTTGCGAATGTCTAATCGAATGTCTAATGTCTAACTGACCAATTAGACATTCGTGTTTTGGATGTACAATGACCTCCGACGAATTTCGTACTTAAATCTGTTAATTTGCGAATGTCTAATCGAATGTCTAATGTCTAACTGACCAATTAGACATTCGTTTTTTGAATGTAAAATGACCTCCGAGGAATTTGGTACCTAAATCTCTTAATTTGCGAATGTCTAATCGAATGTCTAATGTCTAACTGACCAATTAGACATTCGTTTTTTGAATGTACAATGACCTCCGACGAATTTGAGCTATAGATCTTGTAATTTGCGAATGTCTAATCGAATGTCTAATGTCTAACTGACCAATTAGACATTCGTTTTTTGAATGTAAAATGACCTCCGAGGAATTTGGTACCTAAATCTCTTAATTTGCGAATGTCTAATCGAATGTCTAATGTCTAACTGACCAATTAGACATTCGTTTTTTGAATGTACAATGACCTCCGACGAATTTGAGCTATAGATCTTGTAATTTGCGAATGTCTAATCGAATGTCTAATGTCTAACTGACCAATTAGACATTCGTTTTTTGAATGTACAATGACCTACGACGAATTTGGAACCTAAATATCGTAATTCGCGAATGTCTGATCGAATGTCTAATGTCTAACTGACCAATTAGACATTCGTTTTTTGCATGTACAATGACCTCCGACGAATTTGGTACCTAAATCCCTTAATTTGCGAATGTCTAATCGAATGTCTAATGTCTAACTGACCAATTAGACATTCGTTTTTTGCACGTATAATGACCTCCGACGAATTTGGTACCTAAATCTCTTAATTTGCGAATGTCTAATCGAATGTCTAATGTCTAACTGACCAATTAGACATTCGTTTTTTGAATGTACAATGACCTCCGAGTAACTTGAAAACTAAGTTTGGTAATTTGCGAATGTCTAATCGAATGTCTAATGTCTAACTGACCAATTAGACATTCGTTTTTTGAATGTACAATGATCTCTGACGAATTTGGAACCTAAGTATAGTAATTTGCGAATGTCTAATCGAATGTCTAATGTCTAACTGACCAATTAGACATTCGTTTTTTGAATGTACAAGGACCTCCGAGTAATTTGAAAACTAAGTTTGGTAATTTGCGAATGTCTAATCGAATGTCTAATGTCTAACTGACCAATTAGACATTCGTTTTTTGAATGTACAATGATCTCTGACGAATTTGGAACCTAAGTATAGTAAGTTGCGAATGTCTAATCGAATGTCTAATGTCTAACTGACCAATTAGACATTCGTTTTTTGCACGTACAATGACCTCCGACAAATTTGGTACCTAAATCTCTTAATTTGCGAATGTCTAATCGAATGTCTAATGTCTAACTGACCACTTAGACATTCGTTTTTTGATTGTACGTTGACCTACGACGAATTTGGAACCTAAATATCGTTATTCGCGAATGTCTAATCGAATGTCTAATGTCTAACTGACCAATTAGACATTCGTTTTTTGCATGTACAATGACCTCCGACGAATTTGGTACCTAAATCCCTAAATTTGCGAATGTCTAATCGAATGTCTAATGTCTAACTGACCAATTAGACATTCGTTTTTTGCATGTACAATGACCTCCGACGAATTTGGTACTTAAATCCCTTAATTTGCGAATGTCTAATCGAATGTCTAATGTCTAACTGACCAATTAGACATTCGTTTTTTGAATGTACAATGACCTTCGACGAATTTGGGTTATAGATCTTGTAATTTGCGAATGTCTAATCGAATGTCTAATGTCGAATTAGACATTCGATATTTAACATTTGCGATTTTTCTGAATGTCTAATCGAATGTCTAATGTCTAATTAGACATTCGATAATCAAAATTAGCGAATGTCTAATCGAATGTCTAACGTCTAATTAGACATTCGAATTCTTTTTTTGAATGTCTAATGTCTAACGTCTAATGCTCTGCCAACTTCACACACTTAGCTATATAAGGCAAAATAGCGCCGGCCTGTGGTGGCCATTTTGTTTTAACCATCAACATGGCTTGAAGGAATCTGATAGTGGGTCAACCTATGAACATTTCTACAAAATTATTTGAAAATCGGCCTGACACAGATTTTTGAAGTTTCATTAAAGCCATATAATGCAAATCACCCGCCCCGTGGAGGCCACATTGTTCGACCAATCAACATGGCTTGACGGAATCTGATAGAGGGTCACCCAAGGAACATTTCTGCAAAATTATTTTCCACTATAGCCATATAAGGCAAAATATTCTGCATGGATCCCGAAAATTTGAAGGAATTCTGGTAAGGACATTGAGAGGATGCTTTCTGTGAAGTTTCATCACAATTGACCCACAGGTTTCAGAGGAGAAGATGTTGACGGACGATGGACGACGGACGACGGGGGCCGCACGTCGGACGCCGGACAAAAGACGATCACAATAACACACCTTGAGCATTTCGTGCTCAGGTGAGCTAATAATCCAGGGAATGTCGTAGTATAACTGAAAAACAGTTCAAAGCGGCGTAAAACGCCATATAAAGAAACAAACTAATACTTTTGTAGTGCTGCAAATATGAAAATTAATTTTGCTTGGTTCGTCTATCAGGTACATGCAAGATATTGCCATAACTCACGTTGTGTGCAACCTCTTCAGAGAAACATATAGTGGTAACAAAGAAATGCAGCTGTTATAGGGAGGTCTAGCTCTATAGAGGTTAATCGTTTCCATGACAGAAACATAGTTGTAACCTCTGAAAGAGACCACGTTAGCACACATTGTAGGAAAATGAGAAATTGCCCAATAACGAGCAATTTCTAAATTACCAACAATGTTTCCCAACTATAATATCTTTTCGTTTGTCTATATTGTTGAACTGTTCATGATAATTACGAAAAACAATAAAAATGTAGCTCTGAAGAGGTTTTGAAAAATGACATTGCATTTAACCCTTTATCACATACAACACATCTGCAGATGACGACTATGAAAAGTGTGTATAGAATGGAGTATACTTATTGAATAGAATTTAAAAGATTATGGCAAAAGGAGAACTTATGAGCCACTTTCTCTTTCGATTACAATGTTTAAAACAGTGTTATACTCTAATCATTAAACATCTTAATAACAAACGATCACCAGGCAGTAAGTTATGTATTCCTTACGTAAAAACACAAACATATACATGAGACGTCTGTATAATATAGTATATACCAGGGGCGTAGCTCCCTTTAGGCACTGTAGGCACGTGCCTACACATTTTTTCGAAAAATGCCCCAAAATGCAGCTGCGGCGATAGACATCTGCGTAATGTATCGACCAGATCAGCCTGCGCTGTCCGCGCAGACTGATCCGGCCGACATATTCCGTCTTAGGGGGATAGAGGTATAGAGGTATAGAGTAGTGATTCCTGAAACCGAAAATCCACAGCGGGCGAACAGTGTCTGTCCAGGTTAGCCCGCGCATTATGCTTAGGTTGATCCGGGTCGATACTTTACGTAGAGTCCACAGCGTTTCAGTTATGGATTTAAGGTCGAATTTTACAAAAACCTCAAGACAAGCCATCACTCCGATCTTACGGCGATTATAACGTGTACCGGCGTTAAGCTATCGCGGGTCACCCATCCAGGCACTAACCGCGACGTACATTGCTTAACTTTAGAAAACGGTCAACGACTCTACCAACGTCGCTATAAAAGCCGGTGTAAACTAACCCCCATAGAATAATGACCCCCCGGTCATTATTTTATATAGAATAATGACCCATTTCTATAAAATACTGACACCCCTTATAAAATAATGACCCCCCGATTTTATCTATAAAATATTGACCCCCACCTAACCTATTACTAACATACTCTATTTCAATTCAAGTCACTGTCGTGTTTCTATTGCTTATATTTGTTGTTGTTGTTGTTGTTGTTGTTGTTGTTACTGCTGCTGCTGCTGCTGCTGCTGCTGCTGCTGCTGCTGCGTCTACAGCTGACACAACAGCAGTATAACTTAGAGGCCCCGCTAAGAAATAAGCGTACATCTATTGAAAATGAAATTTAAAATGGTTTTCATTTGAATTATCATTATTGTACTTAAAGAGAAGTACTACGTTCTACTACGTTAGCTTCCACTATGTTCAAATGCGTCCACTAATAGCTATGTGACCACACCTTAAAGTTATTAACACAATTAATCATATAGAGAACACTTACCAGTGGATCCCGACCATGACATTACCAGGCATTATTTCTCTTTAATTGGTGCGACTTTTCCATAGGGTCCTGTACAAACGCCCTTGTGATTTGTCCACACAAACGTAACGATAACTTTATACTTCTTCAGGAAGCAGATATCGAGGGTGATTTATATACGCTGAATGCTTGCTTGAAAAAAAGGCAAAACTTAGAAAATCATTTCAAACGATTATAACACCTTGTCACATGTGGTCTTTATTTTATAGTTCCATTAGCCAACCGGATTTTATGTTAATTGTCAGAGACCATCGCAAAATCTTCGAACCATTCTAGACTTCTATATTTCAAAAATCACAGCAAGTTATATGGTTGTAAAAATTAGGTTAATTTTCTTGTGAGACAAAAAATCCAAAACTTCATAGCTGACCAGTTCGAGACTGGATTGACTGTTGTATTTTAAAACGTCCATTACATTACGAACAATATGAATTGTTGAACAAAAAACAAAGGTATACTATTTTTTTTAAAAGAAATACAAAACTTTAAGTCCTTTCCTTAAATACGTTTGCAGAGGAAGGATAAGTTCTCAACGATCTCCAAATAAAATATTTAATGTTAGAACATTCCTCGAGGGAAGAAATAAGGATATTTTGAAAGGTTATTTTTTATTTTTTACAAATTATCATTTTATCTCAGTTGTTAGTGTACCTTAACTACACATATTTGAAACTTGTATTGATTAAGATTAGTGGCATCGAAATTATAGGATTGCCAAGAAACTAAATAATTTTGTGATAATTGAATTGACAACAACGCAAATTTGATTAGCCATATACTCTTATTTATTGGGCGAAACGTTATCAGTTTCAAGTAAATATAAACTGTGTCAAAACGTGGTAAAACTCTTTTATCTTTTATTAATATAATTTATTAACTTTTGGACGGAAATGGCTTTCGTCTCTCGTGATTTATCATATTAAACTGAAACGTAGCTTGGCATTTCTGACATCCAGTTTTTAAAGCAGATACATAATACAAGTTTCAATAAGCGTTCTTAAATACTGAAAGATTTATAGTAAAATGTATACTGTACATCTTTACTAAAAGGTTGCCAATACCGAAGAATCTTGTCCTCTTCCACATAACCCATGAGTATTTTAAATTGCTTCATTTTGAACTATGTTTATTACACAAACACACATACACATATTGAAAGCCCCCGTCGCTACCGACTGAGCTATTTTGCCGAACCCCGGTAGCTCTGTCGATACGGACGAGGTCTGTTAATCCAGTGGTTTGACTTAGAACCCCAGCTCGTACACCATTCCTTCCGACGTTTGACAAAATGTCACTGTGACAAGCGTCATTCGGCTCCGACCAATGGCCTAACAGTCTATGTGGAAAAACAGCAAGTTGCTTGGTAAGTATGTTGTGTGGAGTACTGGTGTAAGAATCCAAGGAAATACATGAGTAGGTGAACTGGCAGCAGCGATATGACTGAAACATTGTTGAAAACGTTGTTAAACCCCAATCAATCAATCAACACATACGTAACTTCACAGGCGTCTGAATCCACACACGACCAAGTTAAGATATAACAAAATAATCTCGAAATATGATTCTTATACAATAATGAAAATGACAGACTTGTTTTCGTTTGAGAACATTTGGAAAATCCCACACAGGACCGTGTTACTATAAATAGTATCTCTAGCTCATGTTCATATACTATAATTATAATTATTATTAATGACTGAGAACACCATTTCTATCATATCAATTTTATAAACAAAATAGTGAAAACAATTCTAGACGGAGTAACGAATGCATACATAAGCAAAGGTATATTAAAGGATAAGCATATCACTATGCCCAACTCCCTTGTGTGTGTACGAGCGCATGAGAAAAAATTAACCTTTGTAAATTGAAATCCTTTGTTCCCTCTGTTAACATAAAAAGTTATATTCCTTTTGACAAAGAAGATTTGGGTGTGATATTTGAATAGCTTTTTTGTTCACTTGCAACTGTATTTGAAAACATTGTGGCAAAAGGAGACATAACGAGCAATATATCCTTTTGCCACAATGTTTTCTAAGCTATTCTGAAATATTCAGAAAAATAAACCTGAGATTTCAACCTTTACCCACATACAGACCCTTTGTGACGCCTCTGCAGCACACGACTTCTGGAAATATTGTGGCAAATGAAGAAATTTGCGCGTTGTATTTTTTTTCTACGGAGAACTTGCTGCGGCATCAGAAAGGGTGGAATTTGCCCATTTTTAAAAAAAATTATTCTCATCTGAATTAGCTTGTCGGATACCAATATAATGTGGTATAATGTCATCATTGGATAACTCTCTATACATATAATAGTTTTGCTTGGTTGTTAAACAATGCAATCAGGCGGTATAAAAAAAGGGGCAAATTGACAAAAATATTAAAACTGCATTCTTATGAAAGTGCCTATCTGATTTCAAGATAATTTAGCAGACTAATTCAGTGACCCTCTATATGTTTTAAAGTCCTTATCCACTGTCCAAAAAAAAAACAAGGAACATTATTTTGGCGGTCCTTTTCTTAATTATGTTCAAAGAAATGTGTAGAACTCTTGTTTGTGCGGTATCTGAAAAAGGTAGTAAAATGCCCAATATTTAAAATTATTTAGGGGAAATGTTCCTTCGGAGACTCTCTACGAAAATTGTTCAGACCAAATCAGTTGGTTGAAAAAATAGGAGCGAGGCGGCATCTGAAAAGGGCACAATTACAACATTTTAGAACTCTATTCTTATGAAAGTACTTGTCTTATTTGTTCCCTCAGTGACCAACTTCATAATTATTTAAGCCATGTTGATTGATTGAAAGACATAGTTATCAGGCGGTAAGAAAAGGTGTAAATTGAACTTTAAGCTTCAAATGATATCTCATCCTAATCTACTGAGAAATCTCAAAAAACTTTCACATGAATGTGGCTTTGGTGGTCCTCCTTCAAATTTGTTGAACGATATAAATCCTAAACACAACTTTTGTTGCTGCGGCAGCAGGAAGGGAGTAAAGTGAAACAGGTTACCAACGTATCCACTCATGTGGTACCGTAAAAAAGCACTTTCAGTGCTTTGATTATTCTTCTGTACAATCGTAAACCTGATGAGTCACTGTATATAAGGACTTAGCCTTTCTCGAGTAAACTTCTTAAAACTCGCCTGCATTGAACAATCTTAGTAATAGTAACTCAAAATCTGAAAAAATATCAAAACTTATTAGTATAAATGAAGCAGTTAACATTATGGGAAAATGAGATTTTGCTCATTCTGCTCATAATGCTTTCTGTATTCGTGAAACGTTTCACTAATCGGTTCTCATTTCAGACGCAGGGGAAATTTAGAGGCTTTATTTTAACTCTGTGTTTGTGTTTTCCCCATATGGATGTATGGTTGTCAAACACACAATACGATCTCGTCATACACGCTTTGCTATACATCGTCATACAAATCATACACATCATCATGAACATCATGAACATCATTATACCCAATATCATACACCCACACTGCTAATTATCGCCAAACACACAATAACTATAGTCATACACGCATTGCTTTACATCGACATACACATCATACACATCATCATGAACATATTTATACCCAATATCATACACACAATGCTATTTATCGTCAAACACACAATACCTATCGACATACACGCATTGCTATACATCGTCATACACATCATACACGTCATCATAAACATCATCATATGCAATATCTTACACACAATGCTATGTATCGTCATACACACACTACTATTCATCGTCATACACATCATACACATCATCATGAATATCATCATAACCAATATCATACAAAGCATAATGTAAAGCCAATTGGTTGATTTTTTTTTTAAAAATGTTCATTGCACTAAAATATGAACAACTCTATCTAAATTGATTTATTTGGTTAATTATTCATATGGCGAGCAGAGATACCAGCTAATAAAAAAGTATTTATTATATTCATGGAAATGGTTGGAATGAAACGACATATTCGAGATATCAAATAATCGACTTATCCACTGTGTCTACAAGCAACACCATGCACCAAGCAAACATAAGCATATCTTTTCATTCTCAGTCAATATAAGTCCCAGTAACATTAAGTACATGATTGTAAAATAAAAAGCGATTAAGGTTAACCTGATTTCCAAAAGCAGACGTAATTTGACGCGTCAGAAAGTTATTGAACGATAATGCGACACATTTGCGAACAATGAAGAACCAGATCAGACTGCGCGGGTGCGTATGCTTGTCTGGTGCTACACAATTTGCAAATGCCTTCAGGTCAGTTTTCGCAGAGTGCCGGTCATATCTAGATGGAATAGCTGAAGTGTTTAATGGAGGAGCGAACGTTTGTGTGATCTCTTTAAACATTTAGATTACTATACTCGAAAATAGGTATCTTCTTGAATATTCGTTGGAAAGTGTATAAAGCTAGGCTTGATCAAACGAAGGAACTGTGTCTTTCCATTTGTTATTGCGATGGTCCGAATGATGTATTCAAGTATCTGCGGTGAGTTGACTTTCACAACAGAAAAAAACACCAAAAAATACACGGGAAGCAACGTTTCCACATAATATGTGTTAGCGAGCGGATCGCTATTTAAAGATCTGTGAATACGAGCGTTGCACCAATCCGATGACATTTTTGTCGAGATCAATCCAGTCTGATGTGGATCTTCACTCTTCGTCAATTAGTGACAGAGGATTTTATTTGTCAACAATCATTTTTCTCAAAATAGAGATGAAGAGCAGACAGTTTTTTCTACACTTGTCATAAGTTAGTCGTTGGTTGCGATAGCTCATCGGTTACGAAGAGGCCTATCAATTCAAAGATAAGTACAAATGCGAGCTCGGCCATTCTTTCTCTCCGATGATTTGACAAAAGTAATTTTTATTCGCAAACTTTGTCCTTCAACGGTCTCATTTAAACGACATGTAAAGAAGATCCTTGGGCAAAGTTCAGATTTAAGAGTCAAGTTGTAAAACAACAATGCAATATGAAGATTCATGGAAGACTAGCATTTTAACTATTTTACTGGACTTCCTTGGTTAATAGTATAATAAATAATCTTTTGCTACAGCATATTGTTTATTAAACTATTTCTCCGGATAAAGGCTTCCTTGATAAATTTTGCAAGATGTAATAGTTTTTGCTTATTATTGTTGTTTAGTAAAGAAATAAATTTGTTCATGTTCGGGCGAATGGAGAAATATCGCTTAAAATAAACTGCTCTAATATCTGAGTATAATGGGCAAACCAGAAGAAAATGAAATTCGTCCTCTATTTCATTTTTATTACAAAACACACATAAACGCTGATGTCTTTCTAGCCTCCCATTTCCATATCTACCTGTTTCAATTCTTAGAGAATGTGAAGACAGTCTAAATCTGGAAATGTAGGTTTTCCATTTACAAGGTAAAATATTTAAATAATCTTCCATGGTCAGACCATTACTTATATATTTGTAAGTGCACAAAATCCGACTACTATTAATGTAACTATCTAAACTTTGTTGAAAATCATCAATTAACCTTTGTTTAAAAATAGTGTGAAAATTCTTATGATTAACAGTACTTTGATTGAGCCATATATAACCAAAGCCATATTGAAATAAAAGAGTTTTTACATTTCTGCACCAATTATTTGATCCCTAATCAATGTTTTCTGTTAACCAATGATATAAAGTCGCAATAATTATGTTATCAGATGATAACAGTTTACCCCAATATTTTATCATTCTCGCATATCTATGAATATATAACGGATATCCGCCTAGTTCACAATATATTGCAAAGTTACAAGTAGATCGTTTAACACTCAAAACCTTTTTACAAAACTTTAGATGAATTCTTTCTATTTCCTTCGACTTTGAGAATCCCCATATTTCGCTCGAAAAACCTAAGATTGAACATACAAATGCATCAAATAATTGGAATAAAGTCGAAGTATCTCTGCTAAGGCTTTCTGATTCAAACTAAATGAGCCAGTATAGTTAAATATTGTACCTAGATAGTTAAAATCATTTACAATTTCTATGTTTTCGTTATTATATGTCCAATGCTCATTCACTCTTAATCCACCTCTTTTCCTGAAAACAACGATTTTTGTTTTTCAGTATTGACCTCTAATCCCCATCTATTACAATATATGTATAAATTATTTAAACTATTTTGCAAATCAATTGGATCATCACTTAAAATAGCCATATCATCTGCAAACAGCAAAAGTAAAATCTTAATGTCTCCAATATTCAATCCAGACGAGTTATTTCCCTGCAAATAAAGTTCAAGGTCATCTATAAATAGGGCAAAAAGCAATGGTGATATTACCTCCCCTTGTTTAAGTCCAACGTGTGAAAATAAACAATCAGAGGTCTTATTATTGACTTTAACAAATGATTTAACCTTTGAATACATATCTCGAAATATTCGTAACATTCTACCATTAACTCCTAAATAGAACAACTTAAACCATAACCCATTCCTATAAACACTATCAAATGCCTTTTTTAAATCTATAAAGACAGCATAAAGACGTCTGTTTTCAGAGAGCATCATTTGTATAATTGTCATCAACACAAAACATGCATCTGTCGTGGAACGTTTTGGTCTAAATCCGAATTGAGCGTCCGATAAAATATCGTTGTTTTCACAAAATAAACTCAGTCGTCTATTCAAAACACCTGTGAATATCTTAGATAAACAACTAACGAGGGTAATCCCTCGATAGTTGTTCACGTCGCTCGGGTCATTCTTTTTATGTAACGGTATAATAATGCTCTCCGTCCACTGCTCAGGGAAAAACCCGGATCTAAATATATCATTAAATATATCTGTTAAGTTGTGTGAGATTATATCACTGCTTTCAATAAAAAATTCATTCATTAAGCAATCATTTCCCAAGGCTTTATCTCTGTTAAGTTTGTTGATAATATAGTCTACCTCATGTACAGATTTGTCTTGATCTAATTCTTCATAATTACAAAGTGGAGAGTTAAAGTCGTTTATGTTACAAAACAATTCACATTCTCTATCATCTACATGCTTAATATCATCAAAAAGCTTTGAAAAATATTCATGAAATTCGTCAACAGTTATATCATTCGACAAAGCCGTTTTCTTTTTACAAAATAAATTCCAGAAATCCTTTGGGCGAGAGTATTTTAGTTTTTCTATAGATTTGTACTGTTTTTTAAAGTAAAGAGCTTTCTGTTTACGGATTGTTTTCTTGTATTCCCGCTTAAGTTTACACATTCTCTCTCTGTTAATTTGAGTTCTACAACAATTGTATAGTTTCAAAGATTCGATATATCGTTGCTTAAGATCTCTACAAATGCTATCAAACCAAACAGCTTTTCGATGGGTCTTGGCAAATTTAGGGGTATTTTTCCCAATACATTCTTTTGAAAACAAAGGGTCGGTCACACTTCTAAAAACATCAACAAAATCATTTAATACATGATTAATACATTCACGAGATGAAATATCAATGTGTGAAGTTACATTATTTAATGTCGGCAATTTACATATTAATTGCCTTCGGAATTCGTTATTTAGATCATTATTCCATTTGTAGTAAGAAAATCGTGTCTCGATCGGAATGTGACGATTAACGTTACACGCAACGAGAACGATAAGGGTGCGTGGTCAGACAATTCATTAAAATGACCAACGGCAAAATCCCGAATACAACCAAAATCAGTATCCCTTAACAATAAATAGTCTATAACACTGTTCGAATTATAATTTACATAGGTATATGAACCTCCTCGATCGTTACCAAGTCTGCCATTTGCCGTGTGAATTGCAAGTTTTATCACATGAAGATCGATCGAGGGGAATATCTGGCTCATAGTTATCATAGATAATAGATGATATATTACAATCACATACTATATAATCAGATCTGGTGCCAACTCTAGCGTTGAAATCACCACAAACATAAACTGTTCCTAAACAACTAAAATGGTTAATATCTTCCTGTAATAATTCGAACAAGTCTACATTGTGTGTATTAAGGCGGTTCGTTTTATTCACAAGGACTTTGCAATGATGTGTTCTTTATATAACTCTCTGTTAAATATCCATTTTAAAAAATGCTTTCTTTTGTAAATGAGCTAATACGTCGTGTGGCTATCGCAATAACAAGGTTTCGAAAGAAACAAATACAATATTTTTTCGTAATTTTGAGAAAAAGTCACATGGAAAATTCATACTGTCGTCTGTGACAGTTGAATTGTTATATTGTATTAAACGCTGTAAGTGAGCTTCATTTTACTAGTTACAATCATTCAAGCTGTATGGAGAATGTTCTTGGTGGTAAACAATTTAAAAATAAAATGTCTGTATATATCCAGAAATGAAATATAAGAGAAATAACATGTTATCGGCACTTCTCTTAAATAATCATAGTCATTCCCCTTGCTCATCGTGTTCCATTTTGAACTATTCTGACCTGAAATATTAATGATTTTGTTTTACTTTCTATCCTACTATACGTTTTCACAGTATCGCTATCAGTCTTAAAATGTTAACATATTATTGACAATTTCTTCTTTTGCCACAACGTTTTCAAACGTCGACTGCTGAGGCTGAGGCAGCAGAAAGCGTTTGTATGTAGTCGAGGGTTAACATTTCACTGTATGGCCAGTACTCGTTTTTGTAACTTTTATATAATACTGCAATGGTGATAAAACACGAGCGCAGACAAATCTAATATTAGATACACTACTACTGAATGTACCAACACCACAAACTGTATTGTAAAACTTGAAAGTAGGAATCAGTCCTGATGTATTGATTGATTGAAGTAAGACGCCATTTCCAACAGCTTTTAAGTTATATCACGGCGGTCATTTACCTAACCATGTGTTGCCTTATCTTTTTCAACCAGTTTTCCGCACAACATTCCTCCTGTGCAAATGAATCCCATCCAACATATACTAGATTAAGCCCAATGCATTTTGTCATTTAAGGAAATAATGAATGGCCGAGCTGGGCGTCGAACTCACGATTCCTCGTTTCATAGCCCTCGTCTTTACCGACTAAGCTATCGCGGCCGACTACTCACCTTAATCTGAACACCGTTTAATATTAAATTTCAGTTATACCTTATCAATTTTAACTGAGTTTCTCGCACAAGTACTCCACACAAAATCATTCCCAGGCATCTTGCTCTCATCTGACATGTTAAGCAGATGGATGTGTTGCCGTACTTTCTCCACCAAATGCTCCGCACAACATTCGACCAAGGCAAATGTCTCCCTTCCAACATAAGTTAGATTTAACTCATTGAGGGGAGACGAATGACGCTTGATGCAATGACTTTTGTCAATCAAATGTAAAACTGAATGGCAGTGTTCGTGAATTGAATGTGTTCAACAAGGGATCTTAATACCATTTTAAACCATAGTTTTGTTTTATCACGGCGGCCAGTTCACCAAACTGGTGTTACGTCTCTTTCTCGCTCCTGTATTTAATAAGACATTGTTCTCAGATGACTGGCCATCCTCCCCATTAGTGGAGGACATGTGACGCTAGTGGTAATGTGTTTTGTAAAACAATGGCCGAATTAGGATTCGAACTCACTGACCTATCGTTGTCTGACTTCTCGTCTGTACATGAAGAGGTGTTTACACCATTTAAACAATAGTTCTTTTTTTTTAGCGGCGACCAGTTGTTCACCTTACTAGTGTTACCTGACTTTCTGACTCCTGTACTCCATAATACTTTTTTCCAGGTATCTGGCTATCTTCCCCATTACTGGAAGAAGAATGACGCTAGTTGCAATGACGTTTGTCAATCAAAAGTAAAGATGAATGGCCAGGTAAGGGTTCAAACTCACGGCCCTGGTCGTTACGGACCGGCCTCTCGCTGTCCGACTTCTCGTCTGTAAATTAAGGGGCCTTTATACCAGTGTAAACTTTATTACGGTTTAGTAAACTTTATTACGGTTTATTCACTGCGGTCAGTTAACCAAACGAGTGTCACATGGCTTTCTGGCTCCTGTATTCCATGAAACATTCTACTCAGGTATCTGGCATTCTTCCCTATTAGTGGAAGACGAGTGTCGATAGTGACAAAGGCTTTTGTAAACCATCGGAAAGAAGGTACGGCCGAGTAAGGCTCGAACTCATGGCTGTCGTCGTCTGAGCTATCGCGACTCGACTACTCGTCTGTAAAACAAGGGGTCTTGATACCGTTTAAAACGACATTTCAATGTAATCACGACACCGGTTCACTTTTCAAGTGTTGCATGGCTTTCACGCCCCTGTACTCCACACAACATTATTCTCAGGTAACTGGCTACCTTTCAACATGGGCTTTTAAGTCCATTGTTAGTCGACGAGACGTGCTAGTCACAAGGACTTTTGTCAATTAAAGGAAAAAACAATTTGCCGAGGTTCGAACTTACGTTCCTTGTCGCTACCGACTGAGCTATCGAGATTCGACCACTCGTCTGTGAGGCAAGACAAGAAGAACTTTCTTTGCTGGATATGGTTCACTAACAGCCAAATTCCTGTATTCCCTTTTACACGTACAAAGAATCTGCAGAAGCCGAATTTGAATATCTTGGCAAAATCAATGAAAATCTCAATCGATTAATGTATTATTATTTCAAAGAGTTGAATACAATGTGGCAAGTGCTGATTTATAACGATAGCAAACCCTATAGCACTTTTATTTCATAAGCTTTATTTATCTTGAATGACCGAGTTATTATAGTCTGATACCCGACGTATTGTAGCAAATTTGTACGTCTGGCCGTACACAAAACAAGGGGGACTTGCAGTTAGGTCTGGTACTCGGCGCTCTATAGCAAATAAGTAGGTCTGTTACTCGGCATACGATAGTAAATCTGCTAGTCTAATATATTCTTGATTTTCGCAAACCCTACAATTTGTATTTTGGAGTCTTTACATAACTAATGAAGCAAACTACTAACGACGTTTGAAAGGTTTGGTCCACAAATAAGGTTGTCTCTGAAGCGGCGCCATTTATGATGTATGCCTTACCCGATAACGAGATGATAGGGGCAGGTAACTCCAGAATAGTTAGCTCAGTGAACACTTTAGCTCTATGTAATCCGACGTTTACACTTCACGGAGTTCAAAGGTCAACGGAAGAAATACTTTTTTCTAATCTAGTAATGACTCAACAAACAACACTATATTTAATGCCAATGGTACAAAGAATATCTTGTTTATATTTGAGCCGTGCCGCGAGAAAACCAACATTGTGGACACTGCGTAAAGCATCGACGCGGATCAGACTAAGCATGCCGTGTAGGCTTACCCGGATATACACTTTTTCTTCCTCCTTCAGGCGTTATTACTCTATACCTCTATCCCCCTGAGACGGTATGTGTCGGCCCGGATCAGTCTGAGCGGACTTCACAGGCTGATCTGTGTCGATACATTACGCAGAGGCCATAATGTTGGTTTTCTCACGGGACGGCTCATTTCCATATTGGTTCACGACAGAGTCAAGTGACAAATAGATTTGCACCCATCAAATACTAACATCGTTTAGCCAGGAACGTCGAATATCTACGCCTTTGGTTTAACACACAGTATAGAGCACAGCCTTCCACAATTACAATCTGCAGAAGCAGAGAAAGAAAATATGTTGATCCACAGTTTGATCAAAATATACTCTGTTCAAATATTACTAACGCAAGCTTGTTAGAAGCTGTTTTAAACTTTGCCGCAGAGTCCGTATGTGTGTGTCTGACTGGGCATAAACAACAACAACAACTCAAATTACCTCTTACCGGCAAAAAACATAAATCTTGGGCAAAGCCACATTTACTAATATCATATTACGTGATACTAACCAAGGGATCATGAAAGCCCATTGGTTCCTAAGATATAACTGGAAATACGGATGAAGACGGCGTAAAAGCCCACTCCCCTAGAAGAACTCAAGTTACCACTTAACGGCTAAATCTATTTAATAGAAAGAACAACAACTCACAACAATAAGTCATATTTAACGTATATATCGTAAATACAACATGACGTGGTACATGTACACGCATCATTGCCTACAAACATATTTAGTGGAGATCTAGCATAATAAATTAGGAATACATTTTTAAACATCCAAATATCATAACATAAGTATTGCAGCTCGCCCAGATATTATTATTGTGTTGTAAATGTGTTCGTTGTGCTCAAACCCTATGCCAAAGTATTTTATTGACTAGGAAAATTGGTTTTCCTTTATTGACCAACCAAAATGATCAGCTTGATAAAACGTCCGTTTCTAAGCATCGGGGACGTTCTTAAGATTTTATGATATTTGAATTCCGCTGTCTTAAAGACTTCCTATGTGCAAAGTGGCCAAACAGCACCAGCACCACAACAGTATTACAGAGATTAAACAAGATGTGTTTGTGAAACACTGATGCCCCCGAATGGCAACCTCTAGGTCAAAGGTAAAGGTCGTACCTGTTATGGTTCAAAAGTAATGGTCAAGGTTAAAGTTTTTTTCGAGAATGGCAACAGCTAGGTCAAAGGTCAAGGTCGCAAGGTCAAAAATGTTGGTACTGACAGAAAGGTCATGTCACAAGGAATACACATGTGAAATATGGTAGCCTTACCTGTTATGGTTCAAAAGTAGTGGTCAAGGTTAAAGTGTTTTTCAAGAATGGCAGCATCTAAGTCAAAGGTCAAGGTCGCAAGGTCAAAAATGTTGGTACTGACAGAAAGGTCATGTCACAAGGAATACACATGTGAAATATGGTAGCCTTACCTGTTATGGTTCAAAAGTAATGGTCAAGGTTAAAGTTTAATTCGAGAATGGCATCATCTAGGTCAAAGGTCAAGGTCGCAAGGTCAAAAGAATGTTGGTACTGACAGAAAGGTCATGTCACAAGGAATACACATGTGAAATATGGTATCCGTACCTGTTATGGTTCAAAAGTAGTGGTCAAAAGTTTTTTTCGTGCAGACAGACAGACGTGCAGACAGGCCTAAAACTAGATGCCCACCGAATCGGTGATTCCGGGGGCATAAAAACATGAATCTATACACAAAACCAACATCACGCGTCGATGGAACTGGATAGGCCAAACTTAGAGTGAAAAACAACAGCACTAATTCCACTTTAAAAGCCATTGCATAAAACACTCGGGTACAACGAAAATGAAAATAAACTCAAGTTCTACCAATCTTATTAAAATCATCACCTATTAACGCTACGCATAGGTCAGATCGTGTACTTTAGTCAGATTGAAGTTCTACCTGGTTAAGAGAATAACCATTAAGACAATTTGTAAATCAGTGTTGGTTTATATAATGAGACCATGTAATACACACATTCACGAAGGTACCTTTTCTACCTATTGATCGAGTGTTGGTTTATATAATGCGACTAGGTAATACGAACATTCACGAAGGACAAGATAATACGAACATTCAAGAAGGTATCTTGCTTACCTATAATTCGAGTGTTGGTTTATATAATGAGACAAGGTAATTCGAACATCCACGAAGGTATATTGTCTATCTATTGATCGAGTGTTGGTTTACGCAATGTGACAAGGTAATACGAACATTCACGAATGTATCTTGTCTACCTATTGTTCGAGTGTTGGTTTACGCATTGAGACTATGTAAAACGATAATTCACGAAGTTATCTTGTCTAGCTATTGATCGAGTCTTGGTTTACGCAATGAGACAATGTAATACGAACATTCACGAAGGTATCTTATCTATATATTGTTCGAGTGCGGTGGACCAACTGGTGGACGAACTTATATAAATTACACACTTGAAGATTTTGTCGTCTTATGTAGATTATGATCAGATAGAACAGATGTACAGGCTGATCTGAACCTACACTATTCAGACATGCCAAAGTGTACGTTTTCTCATGGACGGACTCATTTCGTCAAATCTAAACCTTACCCTTGACACTCTAATACTGTGTTAGGTAAATCTGAATAAACATCTTGGGCAAGAATATTTGAACCTACGCTGTATATAGATATGCCAAGTTGTACCTTTTCGCACATAATTGTTAAATAATTACCGAATGATGCGGTCTTCTTACAACAGAATTAAGCTTGACTCTTGGATAATCGTCTACGGCAAATCCAGCCTTAGTGAACTTGGACCCATTGTCAATTACAATAGCAGGGTTAACATTCATGATCTGTAGATAAAATAACATGTTCGTGTCAGGTCAAAAGGGGTTATGTTTCATCGCAGCTTTGGTATTACCCGACAAGGAAAACCTTATTCCGAACTTAATGTAAAAAACAAACATTATGTTTATTATAATCTTGATTCGAAAACTGATATTCAGAGGGATTGACATAAATAGCATTTACGATACAAACATATATAATTTATAAAGAAAATACAATATAATACAACACGTTTTATTTGCAATCAAAACATACCAATATCAAACTACAAAACCACATAGTACACTCGCGATGTTGATGATATCATTAAGTTAGATAGTAGTGTGAAGATTCGTTTTGAAATAATCATTTTTGTTATCATAACCCGCATTGGGAGACTACAATGATGGCCTACAAGCACGACTAGAAGGCGAACATGAAGATCCAGAACAGCCTGCGCAGACATGAACCTGATCTCACTATGGAGAGGCGCAAGATGATCTGGATCTTCTCTGGTCGGTTTAACACCGTTACGTAATTCACAATGTAGTGGAGTCAGTGGGGTTAGTCTTTTACTCCTGTAAATGGTGGTGGGCAATAAACACTATGAGGAGACTAAACGTATGCATATGTTCACCTGTGTCTTCTTGACGAAAGAATAACATTTCCTCTTAAGATTTGTCTTGTCTCTGCAGTTAAACCGTTAACATTCTTTATTGTGATTATATTCATACCAGTTTACTCTAGGTATTTCAAGTCTGAAGATAATTTGTAACGGCTTAAACGTTTTAATACATGCACAACACAACTGCAGCAGGCCACTTTGAAAGCCTCTAGACAAACTGTGCAATTTGTCTCTGTAATGAAAGACTTATATTTGATAAGAGTGTTCTTTTGTCACAATAATGTCAAAAGACGTCCGCTGCAGCGACATTAAAGTGTGTCTCCATTTAGTAAAGGGTTAATGTACATCTTCAGTATAGACTAAAATATAAACCTGTATTAATCATATGAACAAATTGGTTAAGGATTACATCTGATTTTACCAATGCCTATTGTTTGATTGATGTATGATAGAGCCCCTGCAGACGAAACGGGGTCTTGAAGCGTCTCCGTTTCGGTATATTTGTTACATTTTCAAAAGAAAGAAATAATCTGCGGCGGACGACATTGAACACATGAAATTAAACATATAGAAACTCCCTAATAATGAAAGTACACTGTAAGAATATAAGTAGCAAACATTAAGGACAAAAACAATCTTTCTGGTTATAAGCAAATATTCATTTTCAAACAATATTTTAATATGCCGTCTGCCTTATACTCGTTTAAACGCGACTGCATGTGGAAAAGGATTTAAACGCCGTGGACCTTACATATGAAGGTTCATACACTTTTATTTCGGAGGATTAATATATTGGTGTCATATATGTGTATGGATAGTGCAGACCTGGTGAAACTGGGCCTACTTCACATGCTGATCTGAGCAATTACTATGCGCGTATTCAAAACAATACTAAATCGCCTGGATCGGTTGAATCTATTGCTATGAAGTTTTTATGAAATAAATTCAAACTTGCCTATAAATTGAACCAATATTCCATCCACATTCGGATGGGGGATAATAAACCATTTAGGTATTTAGATACTAGTTAAATTCCTTCTGTTCTTAAATCAGACGAAATGTCACATTTAGGTTAGACAGATTTGGTGTGCAGACAAAGCTCAGCCCCTATCCTGCGTTGCGCTACTTTAAACAACATGTACGTACATGTATACCGTTATACACGCCTTTAACAGTGTAGACCAAGATCGACATGCTCATTATTCTACTCCAAGTTTGGTCTTCATTGTTCGCTACTAATAACTTCGTAAAGACACATTAAGATAACTGACTATAACATTTACAGGTATTCAGCAGGTTAACAGATAATATCAATTAATCCCATACAATCTATGGTCGGTCGGTTGCCAAAAGACATATTTACCAAACCAATATTTGTAGCCTTCTCTAAAATCCCCATTTCCTCCATAATGACGCCTTTGAATCCTCTGAATCATGACATTTTAGAAAATATTGATGAAATGTACGAAACTGATTAGATCTTTGAGTATAGTATGAAGAAAAATTAATCGAAAGCATCTTTATATAATAAGTCATTTACCACACTAGCTGTCTGATACTTGTACGCAAAGTTTATCTTCTCCTAAATATTATCATCTTTTGAACAGTTTCAGCCCTCTTATGTAAACCAAACACTAGACAACCATCACTCTGTGTGTACGATATGCGTGAAGAACTACGTCTCTATCTGTACGGTTTACAAAATTGCTATTTAATCAGACGTTTCTGATAAGCAGTTTACATTTCGATAGTACATACTATAAATGCACGTTTACTTATTTGCATAATCTCACTATTGTTCCTGCTGCACAGATGATGTTCAAAATAACATTGCGGGAAATGAAGAATCTGATGAGCAACTTTTAGTTTTTCAGACATCATTTTTAATGTTTTAAAATACCGTGATACGTGTTGTCATGTTAACTGTGAAAATCGCACGAAGGAAACTAAATCGACATAACATGTATATTAGACTTTTACGGCACAAGCTATCCGACACGTACACATCTTTACGGCAATAGTTTTATGGAACGCACGGGTTTATCTTGTCCTAAATACGATCAACTTTTTTGTATAGTTTTAGCTTTCTCGTGTAAGCCAACCACTATACATCCATCACTCTGTCTGTACAATATACACATTGGTAGATGTATCCCGACCTTCCCTGAAAACAATATCTTTTCTTTTCTACCATCATCTCGGATCATATGTACATTGTGAGAATGATGTCCACACACTAACAGGTTATCTTCTCCATCCACATATTCCGACCGGTGTCTTTAACTCTCTGTCAGATTACCGGTATATCACGTGACCTTGATTGTTCAAACATGTTACAAAGTTAGTTTCCGAATAAGAGACAAATACCTTATTTCCATCCCTGTTGACATTAACAAAATAAGGACTTGTAAACATATATGTACCGTTTTCCACACCCAACCTTCTCCGTATGTTACCGTCTATGTTGAGTACTTGTACTTCACCATTACCGGGTGAATCATGACAGTATCGTAAAGTTAGCCACCATAAACATCTACACCGCCACAGTATCTATCCATCTTAAAAAAATATATTTTCTAGCCTAGGACTGGTTTGTTTACCCAGGGATCATGAATAAGTGAACTGTCGCCGTGATATAACTCAAATAATGTTGAAAGCGGCGTAAAACCCCAATAAATAAGTAATTTTGTTGTGTGTGTATCACAGAACATAAACGGAAACGTTGGTTTTGTCCTCGTGGATCCAGAGGGATCGTTACTCCCTGTCAGAATGGTACGGTCTCTCGACGCCTTAGACCCACTGTGTGACAAATCACATGACTGACACAGGTACTCACAGCATATGGTACAGTAGGATATGGCCTCTAATGTTTTGTGGTTTGACAAACCAGTCATGGTTGGGTATTTAGTCAAACCCGGTTGCCATGTTTATGTTGTGTGGATGTGTTACAATGTTTCCTGAAATGTATATATTACAATAGCTGTAATTAAAACTATAACACCATAAATGTGTTATTCACCCGGTAAAATTTGACATACACCAAAACGGTCCCGCGACAAAGGATAACTCATCGTTAGCAGTCAAAATGTAATTATAATAGAAACTGTTTTAATTCATTGTGCCTGCATTGCAGGACTGCCTGCCTGCCTGTCTGCCGACCTGTCTGCCTACATGCCTGTTTGTCTGTTTCACTTTGTGTGTGTGTGTGTGTGTGTGTGTGTGTGTGTGTGTCTCTCTCTCTCTCTCTCTCTCTCTCTCTCTCTCTCTCTCTCTCTCTCTCTCTCTCTCTCTCTCTCTCTCTCTCTCTCTCTCTCTCTCTCTCTCTGTCCTGGGTTTCTGTCTGTTAGCTAAAAAAAATGCAAATGTCTTTGGTGTCATGAGATGAGTTCAATTATTATAGCCAAGTCTTATAAGTTTGACTTGCAATTTATCTCTGTAGCTACAATTAAGGGTATGGAATTATATCGTTATCTTAACTGCCTAGATTGTGACAAACCAGTTGTCTTCAGTACGGTGTTACCACGTAGCTAACATCTTCTAAATGTTTCACATACGTCCTTAGAAACTGGGGTTCATGCAGAATGTTCAATGGCAACCAAAAGAAAAAAAAAGGTAAAAATATTGTCCACAAAAACTGTATGACTAGTTTTCAAATTAAAAGGCGATCACATTGATTAATTAAAAAGAAAGAATGACTTAACAAGAATTTAAACTAAAGACTTAGATTGAATCCTCATAGTTTACCAATGTCAGTAGCTATTGGAACTCGACGTGATTAAAATAAGTGTTGCAATATTTCAAAACAATAGATGTAATGGTTAACGGGAAAGGAGGCCCTAACAGTAACATCTTTTTATAACTAAATGAATTAAAGAGACCAATAATTTCAGTAGAAGAATGCTATAGCATTATCATTCAAAAAGGACCGACATGGGTATTAGCTCGCAATAGTCTATTCATTTTTAAAAGACCAAGACATTTCTCTGAACCCAAAATGGTGTTCAGAAACGAAGAGCTGATATACAAAGACAGACGTTAAGTAATTCAATGCCGATATTGTAAAACACTAGTCTAGATTCCAGTCTCAAAATGCTGAATGTCTTCCAATTTCGCCTACTATAGCAATTGGCTCTAACGTCCCCCTTGCTAAAAAATAGTTTAAACCTAATATGACCTCATTTACCTCATTTACCTACACATTCAAAAATGCCGCCGTACCATAACGTCTAAAATGGTCGACGCACATGTTTCAATCCTTATATACAAAGGAGTTACTATAAATAGTAACAAGGTCAACATAATGGTGCCCGTTTTTGGGGTGCCAAAGATATCCCATTACTAATATCTCGGTTAAATGTGAAAAATCTTTATATAAAAGTGAAATTATTGAAAAGAAATTTAAACACTGTTTCAAAACTAGAAACTTTTCATTGTGAGCAATTTCTCCTTTTGCCACAATATGTTTTGTGTCGTCTGCTGCAGACCCACCAAATGAGTATGTATTTGGCAAAGTATTTAAAAAAGAAATATTGAATCAGTGTGTTTATCAGTCAATTTTCGCGTTTGTTTTCGTTTCTCATTTCTTGTTTTAGATTGTTTACTTACATTGTAACTGCCTGTGATAATGGAACTAAAGAAACGATATCTTATATCTTACATCTCTGTTTTAAACTTACTTATGGCGATAGACAATCACACACTTCTTTTAACACTTTTCCTGATAGTGAGGATATTCGACGTCTTGATAGCAGACAACTTAATAAACATTCATTTAATAGGAGATATTGATCAAAACGAGCAATTTATCCTTTTATTGCATTGTTATAAAGTCTGTGGACAAATATATAGTTCCAATTTACAGATATTTGATATTTCTACTATGCTGTTTTTACAGAAGACAACTCTAAAAATACCATATCAAGTAATCAGAATAAGTCTCCAGACTTCAAGGGTTTGACCCTTCCCTTATATAAGCTACAACTCTGCAGCAGCAGATTTTGTAAACATTAAGTCAAACATATGGAAACTCTATAAATGAAATAACAACTCTTAGATAAATTTAAAACATTATGGCAAATGGGTATGTAGAAAATGCTGATTAAAGCAATTTCTCTTTTTGTGAAGCGTATGTATATAGATTGAAAATGTTTAATACCCATATGCATTGTAATAATATGCATTAGTCTATGATATTTTGTGAATGATCATGGAACTGGACCTTGGATAATCGAACCACCAATTGCGCGCCGTTGCAGTTTTCAGCAATTCTACAAAAATTGCTACCGGCTTTGGTTGTGGAGAGTGCGTATGTACATACAATTGAAATCCCTTCGATTCTTAAGAGAGTGCTATATTTTAACATGAAGAACTAAGCCCATTAAACGTCAATGGTAATTGCTCAAGAGGTACGAGTAAATATCTGATTTTACAATTGTCACATTTCCAATATTTTGTCTATATTGTAATGTGTACTGGGATGTCATATAGATGGTGATTTAATATAAAACTGACGTAACTATTCCTGTTATAAAATGTAGATAATTCGCATTGGAATTAAACAAAACAGTTTATACCAACTGCATCAGTTATTGTAGTGTTGTTATTGTAGTGTATTTGCGCCGGGTTTCTAAGGTAACGACGAAACTGTACTTAACAAAGGTGTTACTTGTAGATCTTCCGAAATAGTTTAGAATGGATTATTGCTGATTCTTATTGTTATTTTAATTACATAACATTTCTGTAAGTACACATGTTTTTATTTTGATAAGTTTGTATGTTTCATTGACAACACTACTTATCGAAATGGTTACATCTATTACCATTTTTAAATGAAATACACATTTTAGCTGAATCATTTACTATTGAAAATATCGCCAAACTAAAAATCGCCCTCAATAAACTACAATATCCGTGCATAATTCTTACTTATATGAAATAATTCAACATTTAAATGTGTAATGCATTGTTCATCGTAACTATTTTCAAAATGGCATAATAATATTCATATTTTTGATACCGGTAATGATTGCTTTCCAGCTAAGGTAGGAAATCGCAAACTGAGCTGTATACTGTTTGCAGTTCAAATTTCAACTAGGAAAGATGGACTTGAAAATTGCTTGAAGAAATTGGTGGTATATTTGTGTTTGGTAATCAATCTTAAAAAGAGCTCAGTTATTATATCTAATAAGTCTGGCAAAATTATAAAAGATTCATTAAGATTGTGTGAAGTGGAAATTTAAAATGTTCAAAACTATAAATATTTTGGAATAATTTTCTCTGCATCTAGCTGTTTCACGACAGCTAAAAAGGATCTTTACTATCGGTCATTGAACGCATTCTTTTTTTAGTTAAAAGGAATTTTCGGAGAATTAACACTAAAATACTGATTCAAGTCTTCCCATTTTTGACTACACAATGAAGCCTATACTACTATACAGTTCTGAAATATAGGATATGAAATATGCAACTCATATCAAAGAAATAACACATTTGACTATAGAAAGAAAATATGAAAATGTAGATTGGGAAAACTTGAGTTTCAAATTTTATATATTAGTTCATAAAAATTAAAAGAATGAATGTATAATTATGGAGAACTTGGTCGCACTCCTCTTGATAAGGAGTGCAAATGAAACTACAAGGAGTGGCTAAGAAATAGCTTTTTAGTAAAGGCCATTAGTAATAAGGCATTAAATCTTTGCATAATTTGAATTAGGACCACAAAAGGAACATTCATGTGAAGTTTGGTAGATATCGGTCCAATGGTTTAGAAGGAGATGTCATTTGAAGCTAGAAGTTCATTTACACCTTTTTGTAAAGGAACATTTCTGCTTAGTTATCTTGAAATCTAACAAGAACTTTAATATGAATGGAATTGTAAAGTTTTGTCATTTTGCCCCTTTCCTGATGCCGCCATGCTGCCCTGTTTTTCAACGAAATCAATATGGCTTGCACACTTTGTGTAGAAGGTCACTTAAAGAACATTTCTACCGAATTATCTTGGAATCGGACTAACAGATTATGGAGGAAAGGGATTTTAAATTTTGGTATTTTTCTCACTGATTCCGCAGCAACCAAAGTTCTACATCGAATGTAAGTCTTTGAACAATTTTGAAAGAGGACCAACACAGAAACTTTCCTGTGAAGTTAAGTTAAAATTTGTCCAGTGGAATGGTAGGAGTTGTCCTTTGTATCTTAAAGTTCAATTTACCCCTTTTGTGATGACGCCTGGTTACTAGGCTATTGATTGAAACCAATCAATACGGCTTGATTATACACATTTTACAATAGATCAATACATTGTATTACATCTTATCTTGATATATCTAGGTGTTTGTCCATTCATAGCTTTGTATATCAACATTGATTTTTAACGAATTATTTTTTCTCAAAAAATAATACAGTTAACGCGATCGTGTTTGTTACCGGAAGTCACGGTTAAACTACACTTCCGCTTAGAATACACATTCGCTGCACCTAAATAGTCCTAGTATTTTTTCGATATTAAAATGACTTTTACGTGTTATTTCAATACAGACTCAGTGAAGTCATAATTATACTATCGAATCATCATAGATAATCAATTTTCTAGAAAATATCAAATTAACAGTACGCGCATATATATTTCATTTGTCGGCAGGTACGTATAAGGCACGAGTATGAATTTAGTCGTATGCCCATTCACTAGAAGTCGACCCCACGCTGTATAGAACAATGTTAATCTCACAAATATGCCACTACGCAGAGCTCAGTGAAATAGTCAGTGTGCATTTTAAACGCTCGCATCGCCGTTTTTTCTCTTTCTCCTTTTTCCAACATGATAACGATGATCAAAGGGGCTTTCTAATTATAGATCATGGTTTACATACGCGCGCATTCAGTTAGCTTAATATATATACAAAAGTAACGCTCTTACGTTGTATCAAAGTACCGTGGTGCAATGGAGAGCGTGTAGAACTATTAATCATGGACTAATTATGGACGCGAGTTCGAGTCCCAATTGGAACTGGTCTTTTTTTCTTTTTTTTTAATTCTTGTTTTATGCGATTTGTTAAACATTATAGATTTATAATAATTAATTCACTCACATGAAACATAGTTATAATATAAGCCGAAATCCTGGATCCGCCCCTGGTGACGAAAACAAATCGAACTAACAATGTAAATCTCACAAATATGCCATGGGTGTTTTGACAGACTTTACGAAGAGCTCAGTGAAAGAGGTAGTGTGCATGTTAAACGCTCGCATTTTTTTGGGGTGGGGGGGGGGGTGGTTGTTTGTTTGTTGAAGGGGAAGGGCAAGTTTGTTGGTCTTTTAGATGATAGGGGTATTAATTGTTTCATCATTGTATTTTTCTTTATGATAGCTATTATCATTGCCTCAATGTAAAACAGCCAATGGCTAAATGATACACCAACTATAAATAAAGTATTATTATTATATTATTATCATTATTGACAAATTAAGATGAGGATCACTGAAGTAAGATTCCTATTCAATGTTCTTAAAATCAGACAAATACCTTCATAAATAGGGAAGTTTGAAATTTGGTCATTTTGCCCCTTTTCTGATGCTGCTTGACTGCCATGTGTTTCAACATAATCAGTATGGCTTGAACAATCTTTGTAGAGAGTCACACAATAAACATTTATACTAAATTATATTAGAATCTGACAAGCATATTCAGAGGAGAAGATCTTTAAAGTTTGGACATTTTGTCCCCTTTCTAATGCCGCAGGAACCAGTTCTCAATGGAATTTTTAAAAATCGTTGAACAATTTTGAAAAAGGACCACCACAGAAACATTCCTGTGAAGTTTATTTGAAATTGGTTCTGCGGTTTAGGAGAAGATGATGTTTAAAGCTAAAAGTTAACGACGGATAGACGACGGGCAGAGAGTGATCAGAATAGATCATCTTCAGTCTTTGGACCAGGTGATCTAAAATAGGGTTAGACATCTATAACTTGAGTATTGACAACTTGAAGAGAAAATTAATTGAAATAATTGGAAGAGTCAATTAGTTAAGAATGCAGTGAAAAAT
This sequence comes from Serripes groenlandicus, assembly GCA_031761405.1. Taxonomy (NCBI): domain Eukaryota; kingdom Metazoa; phylum Mollusca; class Bivalvia; order Cardiida; family Cardiidae; genus Serripes; species Serripes groenlandicus. The sequence goes on from JASEVX010000001.1 coordinate 143,171,711, forward strand.
ACTGGAAAGTTACTACAAATTCAAAAATGTTTTCAAACGAGAACCTTACCTTATACATATATGGGAGATCAGTAACTAACCAATAGGATTCCGAGGAGGCGGAGCTTAGCGTCCTATCTTGGAATAGTAATAAACTCGAAGACAAAGAATTTGTAAAATAACTGTGCGCTTGTGACAAAAAAAATCCTTTTGAGAGCTTGTCACAGCGTTCTTCTATTTTGGACATTCAAGGTTACAAGTGCTTAAATTTTACAGAAAGTTCCAAAACAGAAGAGCTAAACGCTGTAGTGCTGACATTTGTTTATATATTAAAGAGTCGATAGTTAAAGATATTTATATTGTTAATCAAAGCACCGAAGACACTAAAATGGCGTTCGTGTAAAAAAATAACAATCAGTATCTCGATGTAGGCCCTGCGATTTTCAATAAAAGTGCACTCTGGTGCGGGTAAATTTGAATAAAGCTCCATCATTTGACAGTAGAATAATGTTAGTTTGCCAGAATGTTTGTCTTGGTGACATTTAAGTTACGTTTAAAAATGGATCATGATGTGTTCAAAATAAGGCCATACCAAATTTAAGAAAAATCTAGTTGTCACTCGACCTACGTTTTAGCTCAAGAACGATGGAACTTTATTAGAATGTTTGTCTTGGCTTTATGTAAGCTAACTTTTTTAGGTTATCAAATGTTCATCACCAGGTCGCTAGGCCATATTAGAATTAAATATTTTGTACACTTTAGAGACCACATTTTCGAATTAAGCATGTTGAAACCCTATGTCAGAATATTGTTCTAAAGTGATGAAATTAGGGCTATGTTCAAAATAGATTATGTCTCTTCCGAAACAGGAATCCGTCGTGGCCGAGTGGTTATAGTCGGGGTTTTCAAACTACATATCTTGGGTTTGAATTTCAGTCACGTCACGTCCATCATGGTGCCCTTGGACAATTCACATTTCAAAACCTAGAGTGTTTACCCAGGATGAATGAATAAGTGAACTGTCACCATGATGTAACTGAAATAATGTTGCAACCACATAAAAACAATATCAAGAACTAAGTCACTATGCAGAATTAAAAAAAAATCTTGTTTACTCTGAAAGAGCTGTATGTGGAAGGTATTGATGCAGTTATAGAGGTGAATGTAACAGGTCCATCTTAGCCATTTTTAATACACCTTTGCTAATGGATTAATTTTCCCTGTTATGATGCCTCTGTAGCATACCTATTTTAAAAAACGATCAAACAGAAGTTCCTCCATTTCCCAATGTTTGCAACTCTATGGACAGTATGCTACCAACTTCTCAGATGCAACACCTTTTTTCTCTGAATTTTAACCTACTAACCGGTTGGTATTCCAACAAGAACATATCAACTCTATAGAAAACAATGAGTTAAGTATTAAGCTAAGTATATTAGTTGGCAACAATACGATATTACTCGTATTTTGTATAAGTTAATTGAATATGTTCTGTTCATATAGCTAAATCGGAACAGTTCGGCTAAGCTCGTAAAACTCCGGTTGGTTGTATTGTCGCATGGAATCGAAAGAGGAAGTTTATAACTCGTAGGTTTTACTGTTTACAGGGAACACAAAGTTTGATATGTTAATCCAAATATATAATTAATTCTGCTCATCAGCAATAACTTAAATCGCTAAATTCATTCATAATGAATTGACATTGGTATACATGTTTAAGTAGGCTACGCAGAAAACATGATTACACATGAGTTTTCTAAAACATCGTCACTATTTTAAATATTCTCGCAAAGTAAAATCATTCCCGTTTTATCCTCAATATGCATATACATATTACAAGTGTAGAGTAAATTATTTATTTCTAGACCAATATCAGCCCTAAGTCTGATCTCGATGTGTTCTTTTTACTTAACCCTTTCTTTAGCCGATATGTGATATTTTTAAAGTCTTATTTACACACTATTGTGCTGGTTTGAGATTTTCTGTCCAAATGTATAACTGACGAAAACACATTTTGTTTATTCATAGAGAGAGAGAGAGAGAGAGAGAGAGAGAGAGAGAGAGAGAGAGAGAGAGAGAGAGAGAGAGAGAGAGAGAGAGAGAGAGAGAGAGAGAGAGAGAGAGAGAGAGAGGAGAGAGAGAGAGAGAGAGAGAGAGAGAGAGAGTGAGAGAGGGGAGAGAGAGAGAGAGTGAGAGAGAGAGAGAGTGAACGAGATAGAGAGAGAAAAATAGATAGCCATTCAGAGAGACAGAGAGAAAGCAAGAGTTACACTGAGTGAGAGAGAGAGAGAGAGAGAGAAAGAGAGAGAGAGAAGAGAGAGAGAGAGAGAGAGAGAGAAAGAGAGATAAAAAGAGAAAGAGACAGAGAGAAAGAGAAAGAGCGATAGCGAGAGAGAGAGAGAGAGAGAGAGAGAGAGAGAGAGTGAATGAGAAAGAGTTAGAGCGAGAGAGAGAGAGAGAGACATAGACAGAGACAGAGACAGAGACAGAAAAAAAGATAGATATATAGAGAGTGACATACAGACATGCTTTACTATGCAATGATTTCGCCAGAAAAACACCAATCACATATGCGCACACACACACCCACACCCACACACACACACACACACACACACACACACACACACACACAGAGTGAGGGGTTACTTATAGATGAGTAAGAGTTTTTTTTTAAATCTGGGACTACTAATACGGGGAAGAGAAACGAGTGCGATAAGCTATATAGCGCTATATAATATGCTTGTCGTTCTTATCGATCGATATTCCGCCTTAACTGTACGAGGTTTATATGCCCGCTTATCAAGGTTTACGTACTTGCGTAATGAGAAAAAAAATCGATATTGCTGATAATCGACTATTTTGCTGTTAAAAATAACCGTTATCTTCTGTTTTGCTATTTCAACAAATGAGATATTTGAAAGAAAAATGCTTTTGATGATGAGTAATTTAAGCAAAAGACTTTACAGGTCAAAATACATATGCTTATAACAGACAGCGTATAAAGTATTTGTATGAGTGAAAGAAAAAGATATTATGAGTATTCTAAAATAAATATAGTTTATTATAAAATAAGCTTTCATATCTTGCAATAAACCCAAACACGATTATAAGTAGATGAAAACTGTGAGCTAGATAAACAATTACACCTTTGATGTGAATAAATAACTAAGTAAACGAAGAGAGAAATATAAATATATATGTTTGCGTATTAGTAGTCCCAGTTGTGATACACAGTAATTTAAACAAATTATTAGTTTTGCTTTAGAAAAGAAAATCACATTTTGTGCAGTATATGTAGTATTTAGTTCAAATGTTTAAACTTTAAATGGAAGTCGATAGTGCCATTATGCATATATAAAGTACTGCTTCTTTTTTCGTAATGCAATTTCTTTTTTGATTTCAAAGTTCTAAGCCAAAATCAAAATCGGCCACTGTTTAGGATCGAAACTGTACCATCTTGCGTGGTTGTGGCGTTTCTTTTGATATCATTGCAATTTTAAGTTTTGTCTAAAAAGTATTACTTTAATGTCAAGCTTTTTTACATAAATATCAAGAACTATCAAAGGTTATGAATATAAATCTACCCAAATGAGTTTGTTGGAATTGAAAATTGACTTGAAATCGGGTGTCCCGCAGTCGATCCCCAATCGCGGCACGACGGTCATGGTGGAGTGCCTTTGGGCAAGGCACATTTTCTAGCCTAGTACTGGTTGGTTTACCCAGGGATCATGAATAAGTGAACTGTTGTCGTGATATAACTGAAATAATGTTAAAAGCGGCGTAAAACCCCGATAAAACAAACGAACAAACAAAGACTGCAATTTACACTATCCTTGTTTAAAATGGTTACGGACCGGAAAATAAACAAACATATAACTATACTATACGTTAACCACATCTGTTACTATATATCAGAGGTGTATTAAGATTGTCCTACTATACACCGAGCACTCTGGCTTGTGCTAGTTTAAAGTAGTGATATCATTGGTTAATTATGCAAGAATAGACACGAGTGCTCGGTGTGTTAGGACAATCGGAAACCCATCGAGTACTTTCTCAGTGTGAAATACCCGCTTATTACCACAGTTGTCATGTAATAATACTCAATAAGGTGAGTTATGGAAAGGTTGACTTAGAACAGCAAGTTCAGAATTTCTTGTCTACCATACAAACTACATATAAGTTATATACCCCATTTTATTTGGAAAATCATCATTTCATAACAATCTTTAAAAAACAAACCTCTTATGTACCGTGACCTGTCGCGTGTTGTTGTTATTCTACGTCTGTGTCAACTTTGTTCTACAGTAACAAATTTTAATATATTATATTAGCAGTGAAACATATGTGTAATACGTTCAACAACTGTGAATTACCCTTTCAAATCAAGCATGAATTTATATAAGCCTTTAAGGCTTGTTTTCAAATCCTTTGTATATACTGACATATTGATAATTATATGGACATGTAAATATGCAATAAATACAGTTTAAACCAAATCAAGCATAGTTTTTATCTCTCCGTATAATACTTCATCTCCTATAGGAACTACTTACTGGTTCATTCTTGAACTTCTCTTTCACCATGAACTATACTTATATAAACTGCATATTATCACTTCAATATTTCAACCATGAAAAATTATAAGTTCAATAATTCATTGTTTGTGTGAATAATGACTAATTTTCTTGAATCATTTACAGAATAGCGTCATCAACTTTTAAAGTCCTCAGACCAGATTATAGATTGTTATCCCTGCCAAGTGATCGATGACGTCAAGATTGACGCTGTTTTCCTGTGTGAGGATTGCACCAATCCATTGTGTAAAAAATGTCAGAAAAATCACAAAACAAAAAATGTTATCAAAGGACCACAAAGTTATAAAGCTTCCTGATACACAATGTAAAGAATCAGAGTTGCAGGTAAGCGGACGTCGACCCAAAGGGAAGTCAGAGAGAAAAGAGACATGGGTTGATCAAAGTCAAGACCTACCACAACGTGTACAAGATATGACCCTATTCCCTGTAGTCAGTACCAAGCCTGGAACCAGTAAGACAGCAAATGCCTATAAAACAGCGACACTGAAGTGCAGCCTTAACGTGTCGATAGATAGTGATGATGGTCCATGTGATATTGGAGGAATAGTGATGTTACAGGATCGAATAATTGTATGTGACCGGGCCAATTATAAATTAAAAGTGTTCAACTCTGATCACGCATTTCTATACGAACATATATGTGACTATACACCAATAGATATTGACAAGTTAGACGATACTAGAATTGTCATATCTATAAATGGGTTTAGTATCAGACTGTTGTCTGTGCAAAATGATAGCATAGTAGAACTGCACGAAATCGAAACTCGATTTCCATGTAATGGGGTATGTTGCTATGACGGAAAGATTTACTGTGTTTTGACCAGTGAATCAGATGACTCTGGATGGTTATCACAGGTCTGTGTGTACACACAAGACGGCAAGTTCAAACGAAGATTTAAATATCTGTCTGACGGTAAAGTGGAATTTAACACTCTAGACTGTATAACAGTTAGTCCTAAGACTGGTACCCTGTACGTTACTGACTGGGACCAAGGTGTTGTGAGCCTGTCTCCAAGTGGACGTGTGAATGCTGGCATTCATACACCACTGTTAAGGCATCCTACTGGAATCGCTATCGATGATTTCGGTCAGATTTATGTGTGTGGTGTGAACTCGCACAATGTGATACAAATGTCTGCAGATGGACATGATGCCGTAGAAATTGTATCTGAAAATATTATATGTAGATATCCTGAATTTATAAAAATATACGGAAACGAAATGTTTCTGGTTGTTCGTGACTGTGATGTAGTATCTATCTTTGAATTATCTTAATATGGCTATGATAATCACATTGTATCTCACAAGTGTCTCTTCGGGTTAGCCTTCGCGGTATGCTTAGACTGATCCTGGTCGATACTTTACGCAGAGTCCACAATGTTGGTCTTCTCGCGGGATGGCTCATATGATAACGTCATCTTATTTTGGAGAAAGAGATGAAGAAATTTAACTGTCGCATGGTGAATACACAATATCAGTTTACAAGGAAATGCATTTTCTTCACTGACAAATCATTTACATGATAAAACACGTTTTTAGAAACGTTGAAAACTGTGGGAAATGGTATTTACTTATTTTTAGTAATGTTTTCGTTTCTCACAATTTTGTTGAAGTCAATATCCTGCTTCAGAGGTTTGGAATAAAATTAACAAATAGGTTGTGTCTCTTTTGTGCATGTCTAATCTATATTCAAATAATATCATCTACTACCTAAGCCTTGCTTTTAATACGTCACAGAATATATGAGTGTTGTTTGAGTGGCTCGTTGGTCTAAGGGTTAATACGCTGGACTGTCAATCCAACTGTCCGGGGCTCAAATCCTTATCCGGGTTCTGGAAATTTCTGAGGTACTTTTAAGTGTCTCCCACTGAACTAGAAGTCAATTACTTGTCCTTTCAGGAATAATGGCCTCGCGTGTTTCTGTGCTATACACTGAACACGTTAAAGAACCAATGGCTCTTTTCGGAAATAGCTAGGGTATCGCACCCGGCCTCCCTTGTATCTAACTCTCGTCTCTTGTACATGATAAAGTGTACACTATCAAATGGGCCAATAGAACATTTAAATTTACATGATAAAGTGTACACTATCAAATGGGCCTCTAAAACATTTAAAGCATATGTTCAATTAGAGAAGTGTTCTCTACAACTACATTACTACATTAAAACAGGAATTTGCGGAAGGCTATTATTCAGTTTTGTGAATTGATTCGTGCATTTTCGCTTGAGTGACATAGTTAAAGTAATTGTTAATTTTGTAATAGGTAATTTACTTTAAAGTTATCTGAATTACACCTTGCATTTAAATCGAGGTTACGGTTCTCATATAGAAATGTGTATTGTTGTCACCTTGAGTTTGTCCATTGATGTTATTATTCTACACTTTTCAGAATATACTTTTGTTAAATCTCTTTTGTACAAACATAACAACATACTTCCATGTAACCCTTTCCAACACGCAGACGGATTTTGACACATCATCTATATAGCAGACGACTTTTGAAAACATTGTGGCAAAATGAGAATTTGCTCGTTATGCTTTCGTTCTTTTCAATTATCACCCTTTATTTTATTGAGACTTTTCTGATATGTTTGTTCTTATATTTTTATAGATTTCTATACATTTCAAACATTATCAATTCTTTTAATCCGTATAGAAGATCACACTGAAAATGTGTCCAAAGGTTAACATCAGATAATCTGAACGAACTTGTAATACTCATGAGATTGTAGTTGTTATGATTGTTTATTTGATAAGCATATATAATAACATTGACAACCGATTTTGGGTCTGTCTTGCCCTTGTGAACACTGAGAACTCAGACGAGCGTGAGTATCCGCACATTCTCACATGTGTTCACTGTCTGCATACGTAGCAAAGAATCAGAAGTTATGGGTGTTATTGCTACGATAATTTTTGCGAAAAAATGGAAAATCTCTTAAATTGAATGGATAACCTATGACTAAAAGAGGAAAACATTGTGGTAAAAGGAGAAATTGCTCGTTTTGAGCAATTTCTTCTTTTGTCACTATGTTTTCAAAAGGCCGTCTGCTGCAGAGGAGTCAGAAAGCTTGTTTATGAGGGAAAGGGTTTACATGAAGCCTCTTTAGAATGATTCTGAGCAAAAGCCAACAGTAACTGTACAGTTAGCAATTTAAATATGCTTGCTAAAACCCTCTGATGGCTGTTACTACCATATCCCCCTCTGTGATCCTGTGACGGAAATGCAATAAGACCCCATGGCTCATTTATAAAATAAAATGTTACCTTACGTTTTAGTCTAAACTTACCTTTTATTTTATTGATTATTAAATTTTTCATCAGAAACTGTGTTTGGCTTTTCATTCTTAACTATTTATCTGATATGATAGTGTTAAAGAATTGACTTCTTTGACAACTTTGAAAACATTTAAGAAAACATCTAACAATATAACATGTGTTACAGTTTAAACAATTGTTGTGAGACTGGAGAGTATTCTTTATATAAAGGAATGATGATCGTCGCCTGCTTTCCCTTCTCAATACAGGCTAAGCCATCTTGTAAGAAGACACATTCCCGATGAAATGGACCCGTCGTGACTTCTCATCGGCGTTGTTAGCATAATTATTTCTCATATTGTTTTTGCTCTGACTGTCACAAATTGTGTCCGCTCAATTACTATTGAACCGTTTGAGGGATTTTGAAATAACTCACCACAAATGTTCAACATACTGAGACAATGTGCAGAGCGCATGTTACAACCACTTTAGTTCAAGGTCAAGATCGCAATTAGATGTCATATGACTATATTTCGTGTCAGCTCGATAACTTTTGAACCGTTTGAAGGATTTTGAAATAATTCACGTATTTTCCTTGGTAAGTTACCAGTCTATTACCATGGCACCAGCCAGTCAGTCGAAATGCTAATCCCGCAAATCTAAGCGCCAAGACGAGCATTCATCACTACCACTTTTAAACTCTTTGGTGTGACCCGGCTTAAATCGAAACAGCGATCTTTCGCACCCGATGCGGACGCTTTGCCACCACATCAATGAGCCGGTCAAAACCAAAAGGGAGGCAATAGAAACACCCTTGCAAAAACAGCGGCTGACCTGATCTTGATCCGGATCTTTTCTCGTTAGAATGTGTTTAATGTGGCTATATATCCGTTTTCCCACAATTCTATCAAATGTTGCTTTTTACAGATGGATTTTATTGATTCTCGTTTAACGCCGTTTTCAACTTTTTTTCAGTCATTTCACGTCGGCCAGTTCGCCTTCTCATGCTTTTCCTAGCTTTCTCATACCAGTACTTAATAAAAACATTCTTTCCGGGCTGCTTTTCCACATAGACTGTTACAGTGAATCACATTGACTTTTGTCAAGCGTCGGAAAGAATGTTGGCCGAGCTGGGATTATAACTCATAACCCCTGGATTGACAGCCCGCGTCGCTACCGACTGAGCGACCGGTGCTCGGCTGCTTACTACAGGCAAATATGCAAGGAAGAGAGTTTGTCGTTTGATAGAAACATGTAACAAGAGCTGTCGGAGGATAGCGCGCTCAACTTTTTTTGCTTGCCTATAATACAAAAGTTGTTTGGGTGGTACAGAAAACATAATCATATTATTTATAAGCAAAGTACTTTATAAGTCGAAAAAGGCCAACATCTCTTACAAAAACCTTTATTAAAGTGTGTACTATTTCCTGTTGGTGGAGGTAATGATGGTTAATACATATTGTAAGTGTTTAAGCTATCTCTCTAATTAACTTTTTGAAAACGATCGATTTACTTTACGAAAAACTTAACCAAAATTCTAAGTCGAAAAAATGGCCATAATTCTTATAAAAACCTTGACAGAGTTATGTTCTTTTGTCTGTTGTTGGGGATATTGATGATGTAATTTTTAAAGCAATATCTCTAATGGTTTTTAAAACCATGATGGCCCTTTATCGCACATCTGAATTATGCAATGTGATTTCTAATGCAAAACATCCAGAGTGGCCTTGTGACCTTTTTTCCCCTCATATGACCCATATTCGAAGATGGACTAGTATTATCAAAAAAACATTCTGGCAAAGTTTCAATATGCTCAAACTAAAAATGTAGCATCAGGAGTTTTAACAAGATTTCCCCGAATGTGACCTTTCTTCGAACTTTGCCTAGAAATCATTTAGAGAAACATTCTGACCGAATGTTTAAGATGCTTTAGCAAAGAAACGGGCTTCTACAGTGTCAACAAGATTTTCCTTCAATTTGGCCTGGTGACATAGTTTTTGAACAAACATGAACAATATTCGAACTTGGCATACTTATCATCAAGACAAATATTCTTATAGACTTTCAATATGCTTAAGTTAAAAATGTAGCCTCCAGAGTGTTAACAAGATTTCCCTTCAATTTGGCCTAGTGACTTAGTTTCTGACCCAATATGATCCATATTCGAAATTAACCTACATATTATCAAGACAAACATTCTGATAAAATTTCATCATGCTCAAATTGATAATATGGCCTCCAGAGTGTTAACAAGATTGTCCTTCAATTTGACCTAGTGACCTAGTTTCTGCCCTCATATGGCCCGGTTTCGACTTTGTCCAATATTTGGTGGAGATGAATGCTCTGATAAACTTTCATGGAGATCAGATGCAAAATGTAGCCTTTAGAGTGTTAACAAGGCAATTGTTGACGTCGCACGACGTTTGGACGCCGGACAAAATGTGTTCACAATAGATCACCTTGAGCACTCGTGCACAGGTGAGCTAAAAAGTGGGGTGGTACAAACAAAAATAACCAAGGTGTGACGCCAACGAAAAGTCGATCTAAAAATTAAATATTGATTTGATAGATTGTTTAAAAAAACGGAAATTTATCTGAAACCAGGTGATGCTTTTTCGACAAAAACGCATGTCTCTCTGTTGCACAGTTATAGGAGATGAATTGATTTCAACCTGTGAAGTTAAGTTTGAAGACAGGGTCAAAGGGTTCTTGAGGCATTGAGCGGACAAATATTTGACACTTACAAATTCCTGTGCCTTTAACCAAGGAACCCGAAAACTTGAATTCAATCATCCTTTTAAGTGTGAAGTGTGAAGTGTCAAAGGTTCTTGAGAACGGAAACGGATTTGACCTATATGGCCTGTTACCTGACCTTTAATCCAATGATCCGCCATAAAGGGAGCATATATTCAAGTCCAACCATCCTAAGAAATTCAAAGTCTCTGAGACATGGGGTTCTTGAGAACGGAAACGGATTTGACCTAGATGGCCCGTTACCTTGACCTTTGATCCTGTGATCCGCAATAAAGGAGCATATATTCAAAGGACTTTGGGACATACGGTTCTTGGGCAGACATGTATTTGAAGTTTAAGGTCCCCGTGACACCTAAGCCAATAGGGATCATATACTCAATTACCTTAATCATCCTATAAAGCTACACTCTGGGTTCTATGGAACTCCTATGATGGAGCGAAAATCGAAGTGTAACGGACGGACAAAAGGTGGCAGACATAATAATTAATTTTGAGGAAAAGTGTCTTACTCAATAAATGAACATCGGTATCACTGATATTATACATTTAGGCTGATATGTGCTAGTCTAATAATATTAGAAAGGGTTAAACAATGCACGACCTTGCCATACATTTGGTTCACCCATAGTCATTAATATTATTATCATCATCATTGGTTATTATGTAAAGAGTGTTCAGGAAAACTAGAACTACTCACCAAGGAATTAAAAGCTTCATAGACAGACTATGGGGGCGAACCCTCACTTATTCCCTGCCGAACAAAAAAGGCGCCCCATAGAACCCCTGGATAAGTGATGATGATGTGGAGCTAATTATTGGTTTAACATAGATTTCGACACTTTTTAAGAAGTATCATGTGTCTATGGAGACAAAGACCCTGTGTCTGGGTTATCAATACGACCAGTCATTTATATCAACAACACCGCAAATCTATTGATACATAGGATTTTATTTGAATTCAAATGATCATGACACTGAATGTCTTTAAGGTTTATATATATACACATAACAATAAGGAACAGTTTCACATGTAACTTACAGTATGGAATCGTCGTCTTTACAATTATTCTAAGAAACATATTGACGTCTTTTAAAACTATTTTCCACATACATACACATTTTGGAGTAACTGCATGTGAAGACTCCTGAAAACATTGTGGCACCTGAATTATTTTGCAATATTAACAATTTCTCTTTTTTGACACCATTTGACACCATGTGTTATTTTCTATTAACTACTGATACTTTTATTTACATGTACTGTCATTTTCCATATTTTTGACAAGATGTTTTTAAAGACGTCGGTTGAAGGTTTGCTACATATAGGCAAACATATGGAAATAATGTATCAATGAACATATAAGTATCATGAAACAGAGTTGAAATTAATGTGAAAAAAATGTGAAATTTTTACTTTAGTCAATTGGTTTTCAAAATTTCTCTGCTGCAGATGTGTTTAAATGTGTTTGCATTTGGAAAAGGGTTAACATTTCATCTATCAGTAGTTTACAGGTATGAACATTACGGATACTCTCAAAGGAATAGAGACATCTCACTTCTGTTGTAATGTTATTAAAAATGGTGTGAAACTCGATCTTTAATTCTTTCCCATTGCAAACGTATCTGCAGCAGACGACTTTTGAAAACAGTGTGAAAAAAGGAGAAATAGCGCATGAGCAAGTTCTCCTTTTGCCACACTATTTCTAACTTTATATAATAATACTACTTTCATTTAAAGAGATTTTCCATAGTTTTGACCAGATGCTTTGAAAGACGTCTGCTGCAGATTCGTCCTATGTAGGAAAGTGTTAAACCTTTTTTGAAGTAACATAAATAAGTGACAATCAAGTGAAAACCTACTTTATAATATATACACAACCTTCATATCAGTCATTCAGTTCGTGCAGCATCCAAACATGTTTATCCTTTTCATTATACAAACCAATTTTCACAGCAGCAGATAATGTTAGAGAAGATTGTACAACAACAAAATGTTTGTTCTGCCTATACCATTAAACTACCAATTTATGAAGGGGATTGCATCAAAAGTTTCATATCAGATAAAACTCTTAACCCGTTCCTACATAAAGACACTATCTGACGCCTATGCAGCAGACGACTTTTGAAAATATTGTGGAAAAGGATGAATTGCTCTTAATAAGCGATTTTTCATTTTGCCATACTCTTTACAAAATTATATAGTTAAACTACCTATGATGAAGATTGGTACTGGATGTTTTGCAAAGTCGTCTGCCACAGATTTGATGTATGTGGTAAGGATGTCTTGGGTTCGATCCCCGGTCGGGTCCTTCCAAAGTCTTTAAACATGGGAGTAATGGTTGCCTTTTTTGGCGCTCAGGGTTGCGGGATTAGCATTTCGACTGACTTGCTTGTGTCAGGATAAATGCACCAGTAGTACCGGTAAATAACCCAGGAAACACCGTAATATTTGGGGACAGATTTCCTCCATACACTGGTTTATTGTTCCTGTTTCACTTACATAGGTTAAATATCAAGGTCACAGTGACTATAAAACATATGTACGAAACGGCACTGCGAGGGGATTTGTGTCGTCGGCGATGCTCCTGATGTATACAGACTTTCTATAGATTTGCCTAAATATTTTCAATGACATCTCCTACAGATGTTGGAAAGGGTTATCATGTTATAACAATTTCATGTTTATGAACAGTACAGACAATACGAGACTTTGCAGAACTTGGATTCGTCACTGTCTGAAATACAAATTAATCGTCCATTTCATGAACTTCTTTTTTTAATGTTTTCAACCTCTCCGTGAAAGCGCATGTGTTATTTCTGTTTGTTATTTTTTCTATTAAATTATATGTTCTTTTGTTTTTTGTTCGTGTTGTTTTTTATTGGTGTTGATTCTTGAGGCTGTGTAGGAGTTTTGTATTCCATTAGAAAATTGTATTCTGAATTATTGGATCGAAAGACAATCTTCGTGTTTGTTTTAGTTACCTGGTGTTAATAACTATTTGGCATTATCTTCTTTCTTGGACGAGTGGCATACACTAGAAATAGATGTGCTACTCCTCCCTAACGAGAAACGAGTCCGATCACACCGTGATATCAATGCATCTATACAATCTAGTACAGAATTGAACTTCTGTTCTAATCAATATTCTCACTGTTCGCAATCGAGTACAGTACGCAATACAGTACCAACGGCTGATATTTGAGGTATCTTACATGTTAGATAATCCAAGATATTATGTGGAATACTTTGAAAAAAGTGTCACGACCAATGTTTAATCACAGGTGAGCAATGTGATCATGGTACACAAGATCAGTGAGTGAGAAACCTGAACCACAACCCAGTCAAATTTGTGAAACCTATGAAATTCAACAAGCAAAATCGCAAAAAATGTGGAAAAAATTATGCTATGAAATATCATGAAAATACCTTCTATGATACCCTCTATGACAGTTTCTGGACTCAAAAGTAAGGGGGGGGGGGGGGGGGGGGGGGGGGGGGGGGGGATGTCCTGGTTTTAGCCCATTTTCTTCCGTACTGCTTCGGATACTGAGTATCTTACATTCTTACATGGTTTTATTTAACTATCTTGGGGTACATGTTTGAAGATTAAATGTCACATTTAACAATATGTATGTTTATACATTTACATATATAACATAGTTAATATATTGTATTGTGGTTCCAGTGCTGGTACAGTTTTGATTGGAACTCATTCACATCTTTAGAGTTCACAACATACTTTGGGAGTGAGCTCCATTCGTTAATTATCCTCTGTGAAAACTGTTGTAGGCGAAATGATGTTATACAACGTGGTTTGGCTAGTTTAAAATCATGTCCAAGAGTCGTCGATGGGCAAACAGTAAAAGATATGTCTGATGCAATGTCTTCTATACCTTGAATAATCTTAAAAGCCTGGATCATATTCCACCTTTTTCTCCTATGTGCTAACATTGGTAGTTAAAGTTACTTTAATCTGTCAATATGTTCAAGATCCTTCAGCTGAGGGACAATCTTGGTTGCTCGCTTCTGATTTATTTTCACACTTATTATGGCCTTCCTCAAAAATGGGTAACCATTACTCAATATATAGTCTTAACATAGCTTAGTAGAACATGTGAAATGAGTCCTTATCAATGTGATTAAATGAACGTACAATTATTGAAATCTTGATATTGGCTTTGTTAACTGCTGAGGCAATGTGATCGCTGAATTTCAAATGTTGTTTGAAGGTTTTACCGAGATCCTTCTCGTCGGACACAGTTTCCAGATAAACAGAGTTCATCGAGTACAGATGGCCTTGCACTTATTGGTCATTAAACCGTAGTTGCCACAGGTCTGATCAGCTACACAGGGAGTCCAGGTCCTGTCGCATTGTGTAAAAATCACTATCTTGTGAATACAGTTTTATCTACTTCAGGTAGGTCGTTTATATAAATAATAAACAGTATAGGTCCTAGGACGCTGCCTTGGGGTACGCTACTGACAACATCCTGTCGTGACGAACAATGTCCCTTACCAGCTACGTAGTGTCGACGTTCCAATAGAAAATCAGAGATCTATAATAGAAGACTACCGTTGATACCATTGTGTCCCACATGACGTATTGTACTCAATAAAAGTAGACCAGTCCTCCATTATATCAAATAGTTGAAGAACACAGAGACGACTCGAGCGAAATCCAAACTGTGCAATAGATATTCGATTATTTATATTTAAGTGTTCAATAACAGCAGCACGTATCAACTTCTATCGGCATTTGCAAACCAAAGATGCAGTGCTTCCACTAACCTTTTGAAACAGAAAGGTAGGTAATGACCAATACTTGTATACGTCGTTCGTATCAGCGAAGGGATTTATTATAAATGATGATGTGAGTAATGACCAATACTTTTATACGTAGTTCGTATAAACGAAATGGTTCAATTATTAATGATGATGTGAGTAATGACCAATACCTTTATACGTCGTTCGTATCAGCAAGAAGGTTAGATTAGTAATGATGATGTGAGTAATGGCCAATACTTTTATACGTTGTCCTTATCAACGAAAGGGTTAAATTATTAATGATGATGTGAGTAATGACCAATACTTTTATACGTTGTCCGTATCAACGCAAGGGTTAACTTATTAATGATGATGTGAGTAATGACCAATACTTTATACGTTGTCCGTATCAACGCAAGGGTTAACTTATTAATGATGATGTGAGTAATGACCAATACTTTATACGTTGTTTGTATCTGCGAAAGGGTTAAATTATTAATGATGATGTGAGTAATGACCAATACTTTTATACGTTGTCCGTATCAACGCAAGGGTTAACTTATTAATGATGATGTGAGTAATGACCAATACTTTATACGTTGTCCGTATCAACGCAAGGGTTAAATTATTAATGATGATGTGAGTAATGACCAATACTTTATACGTTGTTTGTATCTGCGAAAGGGTTAAATTATTAACGATAGTGTGAGTTAATAGTTATCCTTTTATACGTCGTCATTATCAACGAAAGGGTTAACTTATTAATGACGCTGTAAATAATGACCATTACTTTTGCAGATAAGATATCTTTTAATTTTACAAAAGCTACGCAAGGTTCATCAATGTCTGCAGTGATTACACTACAATGTCACTCCTTCATGCGGCGGTTGATCCTTTTCCATTAACAGACGCATTTCGACGCATCTGCAGACGACTAAAGAGAACTTTATGATAAAATGAAGAAATTGTTTTTGGTTGAATACTTTTGAAATCTTTATGGAAAATGAAGAAATTTCTCATAGATGACAACTATTGAAAACTTTATTGAAAAAGAAGAAACTACCCATAGTTTGATTTTTCGTTTTTGTCACAATATGTTCAACTCCATTCCATACTAATCATTTTCGACATTTGCATGTCTTCAAAGTCGTTTGCTGCATATTTGTTGTTTGTGGGAAATGGTTTATGTCTTCGTAAGAGTTGTCAGACATTGTCTGTTTGCTGGAAAGGGTTGATACATTATTTTACAAGAAACGTGTATATTTTCAAGATGCAATACCCTGTTTTGCTTATACAATCACTACTATTAGTGCTATAAGATTGTATAGTGTTAAGCCAGACAATCGCGAGACATTCCATTTGAGTCTTTACACATACTACAACATGCAGCAGACGGCTTTGAAAGCATCTACCCACAAATGAAAATTATATTAATACATGTATTACTCTTGAATACAACCGAAAACATTGTGACAAAAGTCGTTTGCTGCAGCGGCGTCAGCAAGCGTCTGTATGTGGGTGAGGGTTTAACATTATATAAAGCCGTGCCCGATAGCTCAGTATGTAGCGACGTGGGCTGTTAATCGAACGTGTCTGAGTTCGAATATATTCTTGGTCAACTTCTCTCCGACGGTTGACAAATATTAGTAATGCGACACGCCTCATTGTCTTCCCAAAAAGGGCTAACAGACTCTGTTGAGTCTGTTGAAAAGCAGCCAGTTGCATGGAAAGTCTGTTGAGTGAAGTACTGGTGTGAGAAAGTCAGAAAACACATTGGTAGATAAACTGACCGCCGTGATATAACTGAAAAATGTTGAAAACAGCAATCAATCAATGCATACATTATATGAGATAAAAACAATTAAAATAAACAAGCCATCGTTTATTCTCATATAAAACTGTCAACATGTGATTGGACATCGTTGTTTGGAATCCATATTGGAAAATTAAATATAATTTGGTTACATACTTTTGATTAAAGTAAACGACAAATTCCTTTTTTTTTAGCACCACAAATACACGAGTCTTACATAATTTACAACAAAAAAATACAGTAGGAGCAGTTCAAAACAATAACATAGCGGGAACTTATTAATTGTCTTTTCGAATCTCTTGAGATCTCACAGGTTAATTCTTTCACACATAAAGACACATTGTGACGCGTTTTCAGCAGGTGACTTGAACATATTGGGACAGTTTCCCATTTTGCGATACCATTTTCAATTCAATAATGATAATATGCAGACAAATTGTGACGTATTTTGCAGCAGACGACTCTTGAACTCAGTAGTTCTGACACACTGATTTAGAAACGACAATTTGTATCTGCATTATTTGCAATTCATCTGACACGTTTGGCACCAGACAACTATTTTGAAGCATATTGAATAACAAGAAATTTCACAATATGAGCAATTTCGCCTTTTCACACAATGTGTCTTCGTTAATCGTTTGTTTCCAATATATCAGATGTTCCATGTTTGAATTCACATATTTTTCGAAGCAAACGTTTCTAAATTCCATATTTGCATTGTGTCCAATAGACACTGTGACACAAACAAGTATCGCGAAAACTAATTTCCCATTAAAACCGACTTCACTTTGTCGAAAATAAATGTGTTTTTACGTTGGACGCCAGCGTTACATGTCTATTGAACGCAGCCTGGTAAACGGTTAATACGACGATCATTGTGTTGGAGATCAGCGCCGTTAAGTTAATTTTCAAGTTTCTCGGATAGGTTCATTGACTGTACAAGGGTATGTGCCGTATCACAAATGCATTGACTGTCCATCAACTTTTATTAGAAAACATGAATGCACAAGTCCTGCAACTCGGTAAGATCAAGCCAAAAATGTATTTGTAATGCTTTATAACACCACATCAGAACATCACACACAAAACTAACTTTCGTCCTTTACTCCGGTCACGATTTCATTCAAATTGGTAAATCCATATTTCTGTGGGGCACGAGTTTCCTTCACATCTTTGCCTGCTAGTTTACCGTCCACTAGATATTTCTTTTCAAGCTTATCTTGTCCCCATTCAATAATGATATCACACAATGGCGTCGGGATACCCAGAATTTCCGCAATACCTCGAACAACGACCATACCAAATGGAATGTCTTCAGCTAGATAGCGACACTGTAAATCTGGCATAAACCTATTCTTCGCCTTTGACATATAGTGTGTGATACCTTCATAGGCTTTGTTAGTTTTCATAGCATTCATCAAACTCGTACCATCTTCTATATCGTTCTTATAGAACTCCACGAGCCAGACGTAGAACTCGGGAATATCTGTAAGATCGATGTTGGGTTGTTGTGCCGTTATAGCGTGAGCAACAGTCTGGTATTCTTTTCCCAATCCATCAATCGTTTTGGCAGTGCCTTCATCTACGTCATAAAATGGCGGCTCTACTTCTATGCCTTTCCCATCCCAGTCTTTCCATTTTCCATACATTATCGCCGGATGAACGAAAGAATAAGATATGAACATTAATTCCGTGAAATGTTTGACTTGCTGAATCGCAGGGTCGAAACCTAGTAACATCTGCAGGCTCATGAGCGGTGGTTTTCTTGGAATGGCTTTACCTCTTAGTATTGAGCTTCGAATTAACTTAGTTGTTCTTGTAACTTCAAGTTTAGATCCAAACGTCACTATTTTTCTCATCCATGGGCACAGTTCCAATGACATTAATGTTATCTGATTGGTCAACTCGCCGAGTAAGGTTTTACATTGGTATTCGAACCCTGGCTGGCCTGGTATTCCTATGATAACAGTTTTCTTGTTGATATGAGGCGATACCGCTTTTAAATAACTTTCATGACAAAATGCCGGACATGCTAAAATAATCAAGTCACTTTCAGCTGCCGCAGCTGCAGCATCCTTTGAGACTGAAGCCGGTTTTGCGGCAATTTCTTGAGTTTTCCCGTCTGCGGCTGTAAACGTTAGAGTCATATCTGCGTCTTCAATAGCTTTAGACCACGTCTTTGCTTCATCTTTATATAGCGCCAACACGTTTACTTCCGTATCCGGTTTGGATGAGGATAAAACCGCCATTATTTGGGCAGAACTTCCTCCACCACATATGCAAACTTTGAGTGGTTTTGCCATTCTTTTCTGTAATAGCGAGAAAAACAATTTTTTAGAACGCTATTAACCTACACATATTTAAATACCTTTACTCTATATCTATTTAGTTTTCTTTATGTAAATGTATTTTACATGGAGACATTGTTCCTGTATCTCTATTGTGAACATTAATTGACAGCGGACTCATGAATACATCACACCTAAACAGGTAGACAAGGTATCGTATAACAAAACTATAAACTAGTCTCGCTCAATACGAAGGTATCGAGTCTACCTTTGTTCGAGTGTAGCAGATCGCATGATGTATACTCTTGTTCGCAGTCAATTCACATTTTATATCACTGAAACACATAGACAATCAGTTTTGCTATAAGCCATAGTTATGAATAGAATAGAATAGAATAGAATATATTTTATTAACTTATACAACATACATGTATCTCGTCATACAAAACATATGTATACATGAATTAAAGGTAATAAAACACAGTTACATCAATACATAAACATTTTGATTTGTAATACTACATAGAGGTTAAAACATGTTAAAAATAATGATTATATATCACTATGCCTACGTTTTGTTGCCAAAGATATATAATTAGCTAGATTATTCATTAGCTGTTTTCTTTGTAGTTGATGAAAGAAGTTTGGTGAATTTAAACATATTTGGTAAAACCCTATACTGGACAGGCATACTTTAAAGCGACTGAACTCCAGATACCCAACTGTCGAAAAAAAAATCCAATTTTAAGAAAATAAGTGTTATTTTTGTATTTGGTGCATTAAAATATGATAACTGACATATTACATACCCCTATAATCGGTGAGATTTTCTTGTTTTCGATACTTTTTCCATCGCAAATTCTACCCTGTCAGTAACGGGGTAAGTATTTTTAAATAGGAAACTCCTTCATCGGGACAATTGAAAACGACTCAAGTTCACTTTATTGATAAAAAACGATACATTTTCTACTCTGGTTTTACTTGGATAACATAAAGAATAACATTTAGGGCGAATTCGAGGTTGGTTTTTTTTGGGGGGGGGGGGGGGGGATTTCGTGCCATATGGATTTCAGTCGCTTTAATATAGAGCCAACACATGAATCGAACAACTGAAGCGCTTTATCAGGTTGCACTTCCAAATATTTAACATTATTCAATAACACATACATTGACTACATTGCTTTTCCAGTTAGACGTTTATTATTCAATAGAAAAGAACCAGTATAGTTAAAAGTAGTTCCAAGTAATTAAAATCGCTGACAATCTCAATATCTGTTTGATGATATTTTCATTTCTCGGAAAGCTGTTGGAGAGCTGCCAGTAAGTTAAATAATGGTTCTGACTGCCTGCCTGTCTCGTGCGCGCGGCCCGTTGCCTGGCTTGTGCTTGCCCGGTGCCTGGCAAAATCCGGGATAGGATTCGGAAAGCAAAATGTATTCATGTCTCATAATTCAGAAATGAATGACCATTAAAATAGGGACGACGTTTTAAAAAACAAATACTCTACTTCTAACTGGTTGTGTTCTTGTGTGTATGGTGCTTTACGCCGCTTTTGACATTGTTGCAGTTATATAACGGCGTTTCACGGGTAAGCTACCAGTACTTCTGGCCCATTTATCCTAGCACCAGCGCGCCAGTCGTATTGCTAACTACACACTCCTGGATGGGAAGTCACTACTAACATTCTTAACTTATTTCGAGGGCTTGGCGTGAAACGGTTGTAACTAAAATTGGTATTTTGTTACCAAGGTTAATAACCTCGTTAATAAACGTTAAATCTTTTTTTCTTGGTAAACAATGGAAATTTAGGTGCCATTGCTCGTTTTGAGCATTGGCACATAAGTTTGCATTGTTTACAAAGGGGTCAAAATTGCCCCTAAACCAGGGTTTTCAAAATAGGTTTTTAGTTACAACCGTTTCACGCCAAGCCCTCGATTTAATATGTCCTTGCCGGGGATCTACCTCACTACCTCGCTAGAACACCGAAACAATTGACTAATAGGTGTAACATAAACTAATTTGGACCCTTCCTTTGAACAGGCAACTTGTGAAGAAACTTATTAGAAAACACCAGCATGCTTTAACCCTTTCCCTCATACAACAAATTTGCAGCAGACGACTTTGAAATCATCTCTACAAAAAAGGGAATATTTCTATTATTGATAGTATAATTATTAAAAAGAGTTGAAAGCAGTGTGGCAATAAGGAGAAATTGCTCGTTTTGAGCAATTTCTCCTTTAGTCACAAGGTTTTCAAAAGTCGACTGCTGCATAGGCGTCAGAAAGATTCTATATGAGGGAAAGGGTTAATCAAATGAGGCTTCTTTGTAAATGAACGATGGGTTAATATTAACAAAACATATGTTATTCTATTATCTTGTTATTGAAACACTTATCCCGCTTCATTCCTACGACTAGTATGGTCTCATTGGTCTTAAATACGTGTTTAGACAATTATGGTGTAGATTTTGTTTTATTACACACTAAGTAGCGAACGATGTAGATCAAGGTTATGCTGCATTAACGTGCATGCTGATCTTGGTCTACATTATTTGCAATTGTAACTGGAAGTAATTTCATTACGGCGTAGATCTACATAAATTGTGTTTAAACTCGTCTATATCGGGATAAGGGTCTAACGCAGCTAACCATTTACCTGATATTAAATTGCGTTGTCTGCTTAGATGGCATGGTAACATTATGAAAAGCTATTATTTTTGGCACAGTTGATAACATCGGTGGGAAAAGAGAAATTGCTCAGTTCTGGGGCAATTTCTTTCTTTCTAGGAATGTTTTCAGCAATTTTCTGCTGCAAGGATATCAAATTTCGTCTGTATCAGGTAATAGGAAATGCATGTATTGGGTAAGTCAATGAAATGCATGTCTGGAATCGGTCCCTTACTTAAAGAATCTTACAAATATCAGTATTGAATTACTCCAATCTCTCTTTCTATAGTAGCTTTACATTAATGAACATCAATTAGCATTCATTCAGAGGTTCCAAAGCACACACCCACACATAAATAACTGTTCACACATACATACGCCTTCTGACGGCTCTGCAGCAGTAGATTTATGAAAGCAATGTGGCAAAAGGAGAAATTGACCAATATATGCATTATCGACTTTTGCCAAAACATTTTTTTTTTCATTTATAGAGAGTTTCCATATTTACTGCAGTTGTGTTATATTGTATGAGGGAAATGGTTAACTGACTGTGAAGACATATACATTCAACAACTTTGATTCACACAGAAAAAAATACTGTTCATTGTAGACAAACCTCGTGGGGCGAAAAACGTGGCATCACGCCGAAATTACTAACAAAGGTATATTAAATACACGTACACACTAATTAGAAAACACCGCAATCCTTCACCACTACTCCTACTACAGTTTTACCTGTCTGCGAAACGAATGATCTGAGCCGCGTCTGGCGACAATGGGTATTGTTACATCAACCAACAGCAAATCATTTATTTCTTGTACTTAGGTCACCGATACATGTACAACGCAATATTGAACGTTAACAGAGACTGACAATAATATAAAAATAGCTACATATCATAATAGAATACAGAATCATGTTCTCTTATACAGGTGTATGGTACTTTCGATGCCTTTGCAGCATCCAACTTTTGAAAATATTCAAGTAGATGCAACGGTTAATAATGTATTGCCGGAAAGGCAATATAATCCCAAATCGCAAGACAAGGCTCTTTTGATGACCGTTAACAATACAATTTATGTAACTATGTAACGTACAGAAAGTTTTTATGGTACAAATAGAAAACAAGCGACGAAAGAAATGATCTAAATGACGTCGAGATCCTCATAAGTTGTGTGCATCAGCCAACTTTTTGAAGCTACTAAAAAACAGTATTTCTTAATGAATCGCTTCTCACAACGAGTCAATGTCTGTCTATTTACATGTTTCTAATGAGTTTCTTTTGTACTGGAATCAAATTATGGATAAGTTTGATATACCCTAATGCAGAAATGAATGAAATCTCTAAATGTGGGATGCAAGTGCTTCTGTTGAGAGAAAGAATTAGACTCATCCGGTTGCATTCCCATATAACCTCATCCTTTATTGACTGTATGACGATCTTCAAAGAAAGCGATGTGATAGTATCATAATATATCATAATTAGAAACAGAACCAAACAGTTGGAGATAATTTTACCAAATTCATACAGGCATTGAAAGACGTTATTTGTCATTTTCCGCCCACATACTAATGCTCTGTTTATTCACATTCCGTCAAAAATCTAGAAGCGTAGATCCGCATGATTCGCATGCGTCCTTTTAAGATACCGAAGAGAATACATTACAAGATCAGTTTACGCTTTGGACGGCTTAACTTTGTTTGACTGTTTTATTTGGGTTTTGAGCAGTTTTAAACACTTTATCAGTTATATCACGGCGACTGTTCACAATTCAGCACAAAACAACGAAATGCGCCTCGACCACGGGCACTCCACCAAGACCGCCGCGACTTGGCATCGAACGCCCGGTTCCAAATCACAGACGCTGCACACTCGGCCACGGCGAAACTCCCCGACTTAAACAAAGTGAGTACAACACAAAGGCAACTTCGAGTACTGGCGATTTGGGATCTTGGTGCATCTTTGGCGCATGCTGTAACCAAGAAAGGTTCGCCGAGCCCCGGTAGCTCGGCCGGTAGCCACGCGGGCTATCATCCCAGTGATTGTGAGTTCGAACCCCAGCTCGGCCAACACAATAGTTTGCGTTTGACAAAGTCAATCCGAAAAGCGTCACTCGTCTTTAATAAATGGATGACATTAAACAGACTGTTGTGTGAAGTACTGGTGTGGGAAAGCCAGGAAATATTGGCAGCAATTATATGACTGAATAATTGTTTAAAACGGCGTTAAACCTCAATCAATCAATCAATCAATCAACCAAGAAAGGTTCACAGTCTCATTAGAGTCTTCGCTGTCAGTGTACATGTAATATTGATCCAGATGTATCAAATGACATCGATCTATATGTGAAGCCATTCTAGTCTCACTTACTTCTTTTTACCTTTTCCAACTTGCAGACGTATTCTGAGGCATTTGCAGCAGACGACTCACACCATCAACCGTAATGGTGTCGGGTTGCACATGCGTACAGTAAACACTCAGACGAGTATGTGCGTAACCTGAGTTTCGCCAGAGGCATACACACACGGGTCATATATGCCGAGGAACAAATGCTCATAATGGGCAATTTTTCATTTTGCAACAATGTTTTCAACTGTTTTCAATAATTTAACCGTCAATAATATAATATAATATTTTTAATATTTTGTCTAGTATATATATGTTAAAGTATTGACGTCTATGGCAGATTTGTTGTAAAGTCATCACTATATTTTACATTCACTATAAGAATATCTTAATCAGGTTTGGAGTCCAATTAGTATGTCAATTCAGATTGAAGGATCTACACGTAGTTTGATCATGTATGACGTCTCCGAGGTATAGTGGTACTGACCAGAGTTTGATCCCTGGTCGGGTCACATCTGATCAATTAACTTGCATGTGATTAACCCTTTCCCTCATACGACAATTCTGCAGCAGACGACTTTGGACTTATTTTGTCAAAACATGGAAAATCTCCATAGTTGAATGGATAACCTATGACAAAAAGTGGAAAATATCGTGACAAAAGGAGAAATTGCACGTTTTGTGCAATTTCTTCTTTTGTCACTATGTTTTCAAAAATCCGTCTGCTGCAGAGGCGTCAGAAAGCGTCTATATGAGGGAAAGGGTATATATATAATGAAATTGAATTTGTATTTGTATTTTGTATTTGTATATGAAATTGAATTTGTATTTTGTTTATATTTGAATATGAAATTTGGTTTTGTATTCGTATTTGTAACAACGATGAACTTATTGTGTACAAGTTGAAAATAAAGTATCTATCTATCTATCATATCAAAGACGTTATACATCGTATAAACAGTGTTGTGGTGATAGCATTACGACTGTTATATCGGTGTCAAGATACATAGTACCGATGCTACATCTATGTTATCACGGAAACGTCTTGATATAACTGAAATACTGTTAAAAGCGACGCAAAGCACAATTCAAACAAACAATTGGATACTGTATACTATAGACCTACCGATTCCGTGAAACACTGCTATTATGCCTTTTATCTCGAAGTTCGAGAACTAAAAAGTCATCTTAAACCTCATTGTTTGCATGTTCAAACGACAAGTACATGTATACACTACTTCTGAAATATTTATTTAGAGGTCATCCAAATAGATTTCATGCCATATTTAAATGTCCCCAGTTAATTGAAAGCGTGGGGAACGATCTTAAGCAACACCAGACAATTTAAACATAAACATTGAACATTTAAAAACATGCTCAAACATGACGTAAACATTTGACATGTCAAGATTGTGTACAAACATGTTTATCAGACGCCACTTACTTCCGTAAATCCCTTGGTCACAGCACTATTCTAATTTAAGTCCAAAAGATGCACGTATTTCACCAGAGAGAGGTGTTCCTCCTCGCGACGCGTATGCAGTACACCAAAGCCTCGTTCTGACTCAAGAGTTTCCCCGAAATAGGTAAACGGTTACCTGGTTAGAAAGTTCCAAGCGTCAGTATTGTATTACAGGTACTGTGGAAAACCTTAATCTGGCAGTTCTGTTAATGATACAAATATAACAGTATTCATTATACACATTGAACCAGAGACATATTAACATAGTGTTTATATGTCACTGATTGAACTATCATAAACAGTTGATAATTAACTCTATGAACGCTATGCATATGGTGACTTCCTTACATTAACTTGGGTTTTAACGCCGTTTTAAACCCTTTTTCAGTTATAAGTACGGTGGCCAGCTCAGCTATCATTTAGTGTTTCAATGCATTCTCACAGCAGTGGTCAACACAAGCAAATGACTGTCTTTCCACATAGAGGGGAACACGAAAGACCCTTGTTACACTGACCTTTGTCAAACGTCAGACAGAATGTTGGCATATTCTTTTTATTCGAAACCCGGTAGCTCAGTCGGTAGCGACGCGGGCTGTCAATCAAGGGGTTGTGAGTTCGAATCCCGGCTCGGCCAACTTTCTTTCCGACGTTTGACAAAAGTCAATGCGACATGCGTCATTCGTCTTCGACACATGGGCTAAGTCTATGTGGAAAGGCAGCCAGTTGCTTGGGAAGATTGTTGTGTGGAGTACTGGTGTGAGAAAACCAGGAAATACATGAGTAGGTGAATTGGCCGCCGTGATATGACTGAGACAATGTTAAAAACGACGTTAACCCCAATCAATCAATCGAAACTCACAACCTCTGGATTGACAGTCCGCGTCGCTTCCGACTGAGATACCGTGGCTCGACGACTCGTTAAATATGGAACATGTAACAGTTGAACGTGTAAGAGGTATGAATGCATGTCGTTTTCACCACTGAATATTCTTTTACTTATTTTGTTTGATAGTACTTTTGACCCAGTCCTAAATCTCGACATACGTTACATTTGCTGACTTTCATCGAATTATAATACATCTATGAAGTTCGTACTAATACAACACATTCTTAATTACATGTATGCAGATTGCATAATTGTCGAATTCATGTTTTATCCAGAGGCAAGCAAATATGTCGACTTTGATCCGGGTTGATGTCCATCGACAATTTGAGCATTTCCCCAAAAGTACTACTTTTATACACATTCAGACAATGACTCTTGAAAACTTCTGCATGAAGGGAAATACTTGAAATATGATATATAATATAAAACAGACTGATACCGTTTTCTTTACTTCGCATTTCATGTCATGTTACACATTTCTCAAATGAAACAATAGTGGTTGTTTAACTGATCTATTATATAATAAACAAATCGTAAATACGTCCCAAAACTCAGCATTTACATTGTAAATCCAAGGTGTGCTAGTTAATTGCTGCATTCGAATACATTTTCTGTTCGGTAAATAAAAGCACACACCGGTCTTCGTTAAATCTATTATTAGAATAATTGTATTGCCAAATTATAACTGGCATGCTGTAAACCAGACGCGCTCTGCAGAGAGGTGATACTCTTACTAAAACAAAGTACTGATGGACAATTCGTATTTACTATTTATATTACAAAATTCCCTGAGATCTTCCAACATAAGAAACAGAAGACCTCCACATTTCGTCAAATGTTTAATCACTTAATGGATACTGCAACAACTCTGCCTAGAATTAACATAATATTTTACTGGAAATGGGCAAATTACTCAAGTAAGGAGTAATTTCCCCTTCCACAATTATGCTACATGTATATTTTCTTAACCATTTCCACATACAATAAATATTCAGCCGACGACTTTAAAAACATTTTGTCAAATATATCGAAACATCTCTTTAAATGAAAGTAAAATATTTGGATACTGTTGAATTATAAAGAACGTTCATCATGAATACTTACTTAATTTGCCAAAGTCGTTTGCTGTAGATAGGCAAAGAGTTACTATGTGTATATATAGGGGCAATCATTCGATTCATATGATTAAAACATTTGATGAATCGATAAATGATCATATCTTTTCTCTATACCGTTTGTTTGTTTGTGTGTGTGGTTTAAACTTGTGATTATCTACCCATATCTGATCAACCATGATTCATGCGATATTAAACAGAAATCATTAATTACTAACATCTGGTTTTTCCCCCACATCACAGTTTGACTGTGCTGCAGCAGACGACACATACCGCATTTTCCCATCTCTTTTCAAAAATGATTCTTACATTTATCGAGAGCTGCCATAGTTTATAATTTGAACATCAACTGCTGCAGATTTCGTGTATGTGCATATAGACATAATTCATCAAAGCAAATGTGTTAGTATGACAATTCAGTACTTTTGAAAATTTAGAAAGGCCATAAGATAGAAACGGCATTTGTTGGGAAATAAATAGGCATGGAAAAGAATCTATGTAAAATTACTAATTTGCCATTTAGTTTTACAACAATGCAAAACACAGAATTCGAAGCCGACAAAAACATGGATTTTTTTATTTTATGAAAGTATGATTATATAATAGAGTTGAGAACAGTGAGGCAAAAGGAGATATTGCACGTAAATAGCAAATGTCTTCCTTTGCCAATATTACAACTCGTCATTAAAACGCTTAGATGGATTGTCCCGGGGCACGGTACATTCGAGTCCGTCAGCCCATAGGAAAAGGTACAATTGGACTCTTGTGAACGGTTTAATTCCTGTTGATCAGTATCCGCACAGTCTAATCGAGATAAACAGTGTTCAAATATAACTTGCATAAGTTTGTTAGAAGCTTCTGTCAATTTGTGTAGATCCTGATAAGATTGAGCAGATTTACAGGCTCATCTGAACCTGCATTGTTCAGAAATGCCAACTTGTATCTTTTCGCATGGGTGGGGGCTTATAACTATGTTGATAACTATGCTGCAAATAATTCCAAAATCTCCAAATGTTGATCTTCGGGTGACTCGTCTGACGTCTGTATTCCAGGTAACCTGGTATCAACTCATGCATAGACATTTCACCCTCATCCCCCTGTGGTTTTGCAACTGTAATCATAAACAATGATTGTCGACACATTCATATGTGTTTGATTAACTTGCTTTTGTTAAAATATATAGCTGAACCTGTGTATATAGACCACGGATGGGAAAGACGACAATCTGGTCTTTATTCACGGGTGGTCTTTATTTGTAATAGCATGTATGCAGACCATGAGCTATTGGGAATCTAAACGTGTGGTTGCTATAGACAGGTAAATGCTGTTCCAATATGATATTAAGCACTGATTTAACTGTTATGATGCAGTGAACAATGTATACCAAAATTAAACTGAGCGAACATGCAGGTTGATCTTTGTTCCCATCGTTCGCAAATGCGGTTTTAAATCGTGTATTACGACATACGCAAATATTGTTAAATGTCACGGTTAAATGATCAGTGTTAAAGGGATCAAGTTATTATAGCAACGTTTGCTGAACGTACAACTTCACGAAATGGAAGAAGACGATACGAATTCAGCAGGATTAGGATCAAATAGGGAAATCAGTAATGAAATTATTTAATTGTTCGAATTGCTTAACCCTTTCTCTCATACGACAATTCTGCAGCAGACGACTTTGAACATATTTTGTCAAAAAATAGAAAATCTCTATGATTGAATGGATAACCTATGACTAAAAGTGGAAAACATAGTGGCAAAAGGAGAAATTGCTCGTTTTGATCAATTTCTTCTTTTGTTACTATGTTTTCAAAAAAGCCGTCTGCTGCAGAGGCGTCAGAAAGCGTCTATATGAGGGAAAGGGTTAAAGCTTTTCCCACGTACAACAAATCTGCAGCAGACGACTTGAAACGCACTGAGGCAAACTATGGGAAATCACCCTACATGAAAGTATACATATTGAATTGAGTTGTAAACATGTAGCAAAAGGTGAAATTGCTCATTATGAACAGTATGTACTTTTGTGAGAGTGTGTTTCTAAAAGAACTCTGCTGCAGACGCGTCAACATGTGTCTGCGAGTGGGAAAGGGGAGGGTTAAATAGTAACATGTGTTAACCTCATTAAATCATATCGGTGGTTTGATGCAACACAAAAGCAACTAAACAGTTCTGCAAGTTGTAATTAAGGTAGTGTAGAAGTACGACAATGACATGCTTACAATATCTCGACAATGAAGGCTTGCCATGATACATATATGAGCCGTTCCATGAGAAAACTTACATTATGGACTCTGCGTAAAGTATCGATCCAGATCAGCCTGCGCAGTCCGCGCAGGCTAATCCGGGCCGACACATTCGGTCTCAGGGCATTAGATGTATAGAATAATTATTCCTGAAACAGAAACTCACTGGAGGAAAAAAAAGGTTCCAATCCGAGTTAGCCTGCTCGGTATGCTTAGGCTGATCCAGGTCGATACTTTACGCAGAGTCCACAATGTTGGTTTTCTCGTGGAACGGCTCAATTCAATGTGTGTATGATAGACTGGAAATAGTCCATTCATTTATATATTTAACGGATCCCCGCATTTCTTGAGCCTACGCATTCAATGAATTACGCTACAGATATCTGAACCCGAATGATACGATAACAAGTGGATAGCCGTATCTAAGTTGTGAGAACTTGTGGCCAGACCCGTTTTTCTATAATATGTATATTTGTAAATCCGTATTTTATTCTAAATGTACACTTTGTGGGCAATAACATATGTTTAAAGTAAAATAATATATAGCGTTATAGGGACTGTTACCAGTCTATGCCTATGCTTGCACAAGGTGAGGGATTATCAACTCTATTTTGTCATGTATAACTATACAGGTGTATAATCCTAATCACATCATATACATTTCTTTCAGCAATATCATTTGCGTATATTATGTTCTGCACACATGTCAACTACATTTGCGTACAATGTAGACCAAGATCAGCCTAGTCTAATCTTGGCCTACACTGTTCGATTTTCATTTATCAATATTTAGTAATAAGACTAGTCCAGTAATAAGTAATATCTTGTCAAACAAATCGAGAGGCGATGATTACGGTTTCATGATATTCAGTGGGATAAGGGTTAACTCAACAAATGAAAGCCTATTGCTCTACGGGGATGGATCGTAGATAATAAGGTATGCAGCAGAACGGCGGAGCATTAGTGCCAAAAAACGCTCCACGTCTGCATACCGACACAAGTGTATATCCCTAACAGTTTCGATTGTGTTCTTGCTTTCCATATCTGTATTGCCTTACATTCAGCGACTGTCAATCCAGGGGTTGTGAGCTCGAACCACAGCTCGGCCAATATTATTTCCAACGTTTGACAAAAGTCGCTGTGACAAGCGGCATTTGTATTCCACAAACGGGTTAGTCTCTGTGGAAAAGCAGCCAGTTGCTTGGAAAGTTTGTTATGTGGAGCACTGGAGTGAGAAAGTAAGGAAACACATGAGAAGATGGACTGACCGACGTGATATGACTGGAATATTGTTGAAAACAACGTTAAACCCCGATCAATCAATCAATTACGCTCAGTGAAACTGTTTGTTACGGTACAAGGGGTCAAGAAGCTGTTATTCGTTTACCGTTAGCAAAAAAAAAAACTTTTACTGATCGCACTGCAGGTATGGTCCGGTCCCGTATATTATAACTTATGTAGTAGTACGGAGGAGAATTGGTGCCTAAAGAAGCTTCACTTACATGTATGTCCGCATAAATGTATGAAATAAATATAGTAAGATAATTTGTCAATACGCCTGAGCATAAGTGCCAAAAAAACTACACGTGTTCTTACCGACGCGAGAATATCTATCCGTTTTGATGATGTTTTGTCATTCTTTTGTTTGATGTTTTTTTAAACTAAATAATAATTGAAGCTTTTAATTACAAAATCAAGAGATGGCGAAGAAATGACGTAATTAATAGTTATCTGAGTTCGAGTTACAAAGAAGTAAACTCTCCAAAGTAACAAACAACATTAGGAAAATGGTAAGCTATTTCAACAGAAATATACACTCCACTCAGCACATAAGGTTGTCTGGTATTGGCCATGAATAAATTAATCACTGTCTACAGGTGGTTCCATTCTGAAATGGAAAAGTGAACAACATTATGGAAACCCCAATCTTAGTTTATGTCAAGTCAAAACAGCTAGCTAAAGTGAGTGGAAGCCAGGAGTGCTTCCGGATACACCGATTAGACTGGTTCGTTCGGTGATAGGTTACTAAGCTATCCGTTTACGAACGAAATACAACCCAGACCGCTAAATAATGTCAATTGCCCTTGTATTTACAATTTTACGAGCTGTAATCCTCGCGTTAAGATGATAAGCAAGGATATTTGTACTAGGCGTACTTACCAGTGGGCTGAAAGTTTTGCGTTAAGAGATGGGGATCTGCGTTGTTCGCCATACAAGATGACTCTGACATACGTAACACATCTGGGTTACATAGTAGGAATATGCAGATTTGTTATTTTCTATACTTTACGTCAGAATCAATATTGTAAAGTATGTGTGATCAACAAACTACGATTGCACTAATTTGTCCTGATGTTTCTTTTTACCCACGTATTCAACCTAAGCATCCGACAGTTAAGTCTAAACTGTCGTATCAAGTAAAGAGGTTTGGATTTGAAAAACATTTTCCAAAAAGTCTTACACTATTTCACAGATGGGTTCAGCTAGTGCGTCGCATGGAGCATCGACCCACTCAAAGTTAGAATATTCCCAAAACAAAGCACAGTCTTCGTCTCCCTGATATGAGTTTGGTTCACCCGGAAACCAGTCGAGAAAAGCCGGGGCATTTCCGGTATCATACCACTGCCAGGTGCCCTCCGTCTTCATGTCCGTTAGACCAAGCCAGAAACTGTCGTCTGCAAAAATAAAATATATTTATATTTATCGTAGTGTGTAGCAACATGACTTTCAACACCATTTAAGAACACTGTATACCAGTCTGCCTTATTATGTAGTCTGATCGTGGTCCATCGTCGATCGTCATCGTCATGATAATTATACAGTATCGATAATTACCCTGATTAGAAAACATTATGAAGCATAATTATGCAGGAATGGAAATAGGAGAAACCGGCAAATTGTATTTTCCGACTCAGTATCACTATAATCCGGATTATCCCTGTATTACTTTTTGAATATATTTCGCAGGGACCATACTAAGAATCACTATAGTCCGGTTTACCTGCCATTACCCCTATGTAATTATTTGATTATATTACGCAGGGAACTATACTAAGTATCATTTTAGTCCGGATTACCTGCCCCTACCCATATGTTACTTTTTGAATATGGTACGAAGGGAACCATACTAAGTATCATTTTAGTCCGGATTACCTGCCCCTACCCCTTTGTTACTATTTGAACACAGTACGAAGGGAGCCATAATAAGTTTCACTATAGTCCGGATTACCTGCCCCTACCCTTTTGTTACTTTTTGAATATGGTACGAAGGAAGCCATACTAAGTAACATTATAGTCCGGATTGCCTGCCCCTACCCCTATGTTACTATTTGAATACGGTACGAAGGGAGCCATACATAGTATGATTTTAGTCCGGATTACCTGCCCCTACCCCTATATTACTTTTTGAATATGGTACGAAGGAAGCCATACTAAGTATCACTATAGTCCGGATTACCTGCCCCTACCCATGTATTACTATTTGAATATGGTACGAAGGAAGCTGTACTTCTTTTAATCCTTTGCCTCATACTACACTTCTGCAGCAGACGACTTTGAACATATTTTGTAAAAAAATAGAAAATCTCTATAATGGAATGGATAACCTATGACTAAAAGTGGAAAACATTGTGGCAAAAAGAGAAATTGCTCGTTTTGAGCAATTTCTTCCTTTGTCACGATGTTTTCAAAAATCCTTCTGCTGCAGAGGCTTCAGAAAGCGTCTATATGAGGGAAAGGGTTACAGGCTATGAATGTTTGAATGAATGATATGATGTTTATTTTATTTGAATTTGAGAACAGTCAGCAGTTATTGAATTTGTAACAGGCATAGTTTCAACAAATGGAAATGATGATTAACATTTCAATAATGTAGATATACACCTACGTTATACCTGGTAGCTTGTATGCTGAAAATCTCTCTACATACACTTTTACTTTAAGAATAGAGAAATCAGAAAGCTTTTGTGTGTGAGAAGGGTTAATGCCTCGAAACTAAACGCACGCACTTCGAGTTGCATTCTTGTCAGTCCTGTTACCTTTTCCCATACACGATGCGAGATTTTGAAAGGAGGAAATTTAGGTAATTCTCTCCTCGGATAAATAAAGCCTTTCCCGTGGTTGTGCACGCTGTATGTCCTGAACTCGTTCTAAACTTACCTGTGTACGCTTTGAACTCGTTATACACTTACTTTAATATGCTCTGAACGCGTTCTATAGTTACTTACGTATACTCTGAACTCGTTCTTTACTTACTTGTATATGCACTGAACTCGTTATACACTTACTAGTGCAAGCCCTGAACTCGTTATACTCTTACTTTTATATGCTCTGAACGCGTTCTATAGTTACTTACGTATACTCTGAACTCGTTCTTTACTTACTTGTGTATGCTTTGAACTCGTTATATACTTACTTGTATATGCACTGAACTCGTTCTATACTTACTTGTGTATGCTCTTAACTCGTTATATACTTACTTTTATATGCTCTAAATTCGTTATATACTTACTTTTATATGCTCTAAACTTGTTATATACTTACTTTAATATGCTCTGAACTCGTTCAATACTTACTTGTGTATGCTCTGAACTCGTTATATACTTACTTTTATATGCTCTAAACTCGTTATATATTTACTTTTATATGCTCTGAACTCGTTCTATACTTACTTTTGTATGCTCCGAACACGTTCTATACTTACTTGTATATGCTCTGAACTCGTTCTATACTTACTTGTGTATGCTCTGAACTCGCGCTATACTTACATGTGTGTGCCCTGTACTCGTTCTATACTTACTTGTGTATACCCTAAACTCGTTATACACTTACTTTTGTATGCTCTAAACTCGCTCTTTAAGAAATTAGCCTCTACTGAACTGTCTACATGTACTAGATGGGCTCCAAGGGATTGGCGGCAAAACAACTAAAACATTAATGAAACGAAGAACTACATCATCTATATCTTGAGAGTTTTGATTGATTGGGGTTTAACGCCGTTTTCAACAATTGTTCAGTAATATCACGGCGGCCAGTTCACCTACTCATGTGTTTCCCCGCTTTCTCACACCAGTACTCCACACAACAATCTTTCCAAGACTGTAATCCCATTGGTGGAAAACGAATGACGCTTGTCACAGTGACTTTTGTCAAACGTCGAAAAGAATGTTGGCCGAGCTGTGGGGTTCGACCTCACAACCCCTGGATTGACAGCCCGCGTCGCTATATCTTGAGAGACTTAATTTATAGACGATTCAAGCATTTTATTTATACTGAGACCATCAAACGAAACTGGTCTGTGTTGCATATACATATACGAACACTGACAACTCAGATGAGTATATGCATACGCCCAGTCTCACCAGAGCCTTCACTGTCCAAACACATTTAACCTTTTCGCACATACAACAAAACTGCAGCAGACGACTGTTAACACATCTAGGTCAAATATATTTTATTTTTTATTTTTTTTATTTTAATTATTGCAAAGAGTTGAGAGCATTGTTGCAAAGTGGGAAATTGCTCATTTATTCTTTGCAACAATGTTTTCAAACGTCGTCTGCTGCTGGGGGGTCAGAAAGAGTATGTATGAGTGAAGGGTTATAAACGAATATTATATGGCGCTACTGATGAAACAACTCTAGAAGTGTACTCCGCCTTGTTTCACTCCTGTCTCCCTTTATAGTATGCTAAAACGGGTTGCAACACTACCGCTTTTCGACTTAAACGGCTCGTGTTGTACTAATTAAGTGTTAATTGTTAAAACACCGGGGTTTTCATTTATATCACGGCGGTCACTTCATTTAACGTGTTCATCCCCACTTTCTCGAATCGGTACTTCACATACCTTTCTCACCAGGCAACTTGCTCCCGTCCCGCATACACCATTCAGTCCATTATTGGTATACAAATGACACTAATAGGAAACTAGATGTAGAACCAACTTTACGTTAGTATTAAAATAAACTGGACAACTAGCCAACCGAGTCTCCCTGTTTCTCGAGTGCAGTGGACCGAATAATGTATTAAGGGCAGCGGTCAATTAATGATCACAATATATACAAAAGGTATTAATCACGTCTAGTGAGTTAGGGTCTTAACCTGTCCCACATAAAACAAATCTGCACAAGATGACTTTGAATGCATTGACTCAAAAATGTGGAATAATCTCAATTGAGGAATTGTACCTACATTGTGGTAGACAACCCTTTTCAACATACATACAGTATCCTTACCGCTGCCTTTGCAGCAGACGATATTTTGAAGCATTGTGACAAAAGGAGAAAATGCTCAGGATGAGTAGATTCTCCGTTTGCAACAATGTTTTCAAATTATTCAATAATTAATGTTTCACTTACAGAGATTTTTCATGTTATTGTCTATATGATTTCAAAGCCGTCTGCTACAGATTTGTTGTATGTGGGACATAGTAAATACTGACATTATAGTTTATTATATGCCTGTACATTTTCCGGTGGAAATACATGCAGATTGACATGCGCAAATACACCACGACAGATTAAAATTCCGTATCTACATGCGGTGTAAATACAAGATTGTGACGTCAGACAGTGCGCGGAATACTTTCAGCGAGGTATCCCCAATAAACAATGTATTGAATCTGTATATTTAATAGTTTTTTCGCTCTTCATAGATCGTAGGTATATAATAAAAGGAATATTACGTTGCGGGAGCGATAAATGGGTACGTATTGCACGACTCGTAGCGTGGGAAAATCCATATCTTACTCGACCTTCGGTCTCGTAAGATATCGATTTTTCCACGCTACTTGTCGTGCAATACAAACCCTTTTATCGCTCCCGCAACGTAATATTCCGTATGTATCCATCATGCCATTGTTCAATATACAAGAACTTTACCTCCGCCTCCATGAAGCTGTATCGGACATTGTGACCAATAAGGTAGCACGAACCGCTAAAGGCAATCCACCTGTCCGGACAGTCGGTGGATGCAGCAAGACCTATAGTGCATAGACAAATAAAAGTGGCGTGAGTAGTGGGAGCTGCAGATTCAGATCAGCCCAGACATCTGCTATATCGAATCAGAATATACACAAGTTTACAGAAGCTTATAAACTGCTTGTGTATGTAATATGTATATACATGATGATCTCGATATACGCAGCAGACGCTGTTCACTAAATATAACTTGTACCTTTTGGCATGGAAGGGCTCTTAATAGAATTTGACACATGAATCTTGCCTATCTAAGTAAATCGATGTCAGTCAAAGGATTGGTGTTGTTTTGCCGCTTCCATCAAGTTTTCAATTATATCACGGCGGTTCCTGTGGAAGTTACCAGTACTACTAGTCCATTTATTCTGACACCAGCCAGTCAGTCGTAATGCTAACCCCTCAGCCCTTAGCGCCAAGCAGGGCAGCCATATCTACCATTTTAAAGTATTTGGTATGATCCGGCCATGGATCGATTTGTACGCCCTAACCGAGTATTGTCGGGGATTTGGATACTGGCGTACCGTGTTCGAGCCGGGTCTCGGCTGTCACGATGGATTGCCTATGGGAAAGGCATATTGTTTAGCCTAATACTGGATTGTTTACACGAGGATCAAGAATAAGTGAATTGTCGTCGTGATATAACTGAAATAATGTTTAAAATGGCGTAAAACTCCAATAATACAACTTAAACTTTGTGCGAGAGCTTAAAAAATGTGTATAAAAAGATTACATAGGCAAACTTTTGTTTATATGATTCCGTCAAAAATAAAGTTAAAATTAAAGGTTCATCATATAAAATTGAGAATAGAAAACGTTACTTTCGTGGCTGGGGCTGCATAGAGAGAGGTGAAGTAGTACGATCATTTACGAACGAACGTACACTTGTCTACTTATTTACCGAATGCAGTGGACCGAATAATGTATTCAGGGTCCGCAGACAAAGATAAATAAGTACAATGTTGATTCCGGACTAAATTCAAACATACCTGCTGATGAAAGAATTAAGGTCAGTAAAGTTACAGCCCTCATATTGTCCGCCCTTTGTCACTTCTTCAAGTTTACTGATCTAACGAATGTAAAAATATGAGTCTTATCTCTGCAACTAGGTTCGTTCATTTACATAAAAGGTCACAACTTGGATCAAACTATGCTGCATTACTTATATACTTAAACCAATTCAGATAAGACAGGGGTGGTGTTGCGTTTACGATTTGTTTCAGTTCTAGCTTAAAATGAAATGTCTAAAACTGATTTACGTGTAAGCAGACATAGAAGGGCCTGGTACTTGTATTCATTTGGTGCTAGCACCGCAAACTTCGGTTGATCGAATTTGAGATCATCAAACAGAACAAAACTTAAACAAAAACGGATATCAGACTTCTTAAATATGTGCACTATTCATTATATTTACTATATTAAGTCTATATACATACATGTAGTTTAAAGAGGGAAAAGCACAAACGATAAAAAGATCAGACCTCGTTTGTAATCTCTAATAAATATTTAAGGCAAATATCAATGAAATAAAACATTGAAAATCATCGTGCTAGTGTAATCACATTATGTATGAACCTTTTGTAACGGTTTGGTATCTTATACAGTTACAATGCCGCACACCAAGATGGGATTATATCAAGGCTCAGGCGAGACTGTGTCTTTGTACTGTCTTAGTCTTCAGAATAATCAGTAAACTATAAGGCTCAGGCGAGACTGTGTCTTTGTACTGTCTTAGTCTTCAGAATAATCAGTAAACTATAAGGCTCAGGCGAGAGTGTGTCTTTGTACTGTCTTAGTCTTCAGAATAATCAGTAAACTATAAAGGCTCAGGCGAGAGTGTGTCTATGGTCAGTCTTAGTCTTCAGAATAATCAGTAAACTATAAAGGCTCAGGCGAGAATTTGTCTATGTACAGTCTAAGTCCTCAGAATAGTAAGTAAACTATACAGGCTCAGGCGAGAGTGTGTCTCTATGTACGGTAGTCTTAGTCTTCAGAATAATCAGTAAACTCTAAAGGCTCAGGCGAGAGTGTGTCTATGGTCAGTCTTAGTTTTCAGAATAATCAGTAAACTATAAAGGCTCAAGCGAGAGTGTGTCTATGGTCAGTCTAAGTCTTCAGAATAATCAGTAAACTATAAATATGTGTGACTTGTGGCTACATATCAAACATATCATAATTAAAAGTCAACACACAAGTAGATAAAAGTATGTTTGACCAACGTTTTATCAGAAGGAGAAATTGCTCATTTTGATAAAGTTGTTTGCTACAGATGCGTCAGTGGGCAATTGTTAATTGAAGAAGACTAGCTCTACTTTCTAGTCGTATGTATCGTTCCTATCTGAATTCACGTGTCTAATACATACATGTATATATATATATATATGTCAAAAGCTATGACATCGGGCTTTTTTCTAGGTCTTGTTTACAAGATTCAAATCATGTTAGACACTCCAAAAAACTTACAGACCTCGTTTGAAATCTAGAGTCACATCTCAAATTTTAAACATCCAAACGGGAAAATGGGGCGAACTCCAAGATTAATGAACGATATAAAGTTCTTAGGCCGAACATGTAAATGAAAACATTGTTGGATAAGAATTGACACTTTGTGTTTTCTTTCTGTCCTTTTTTGCGATTTACGTTCTATTACATGTTTTTTCGTTTAACCCTTATTCCAATGGAATCTTCACTATTGGTTATAAATGGGTCCTTTCAAATGAATTGTGTATTGCTTCATTTTGTTGCGTAGTCTGAGTTAAAACTCTTTACATTTTATCAGGACTCCTTAAAAGGCCAAAAAGAAATAAACTTTACATTGAAGGACCCGTTTTTTCCCCCTAAAAACACACGAAAGGACTCATTGTGAGAAAGTTCTTATGACACATTGATTGAATAGTGTTAGTTACATGCTGGTTGAGACCAATAGTAGACGGTATTACTGTTCTACATTGTTCGCAAGTATAGCTTTAGTATATAGCACCGATACACGCGATAGGACCAGTACTTGATCTCTAGTCGAGTTGGAGAGCACCTCAGAAAAATCCAGAACCCGGACCTCTGGATTGACATTCCAGCGTGTTAACCACTAGACCACCGGGGACACTGAAATAAGTGAAATTGGCCGTTATATTTGGTTGTATCATCGTATGTTGAAACATTAGGAAAACCCGCAACCGAAAGACGGAACCCTAATATTCAGTGCGTTAAGCCCCTATCTCACATACACGATTTAAGAAATTGCGAACACGATTTAAGAAAAGTTGAAAAATCGTGTTGATTCGTGCTCGACCTTGTGGTTTATGCAAATGTCTTAACCAAACACGACTCTCATACGACCAAACACGACCCTCATACGACCCTCGTACGACCTTCATACGACTGAACACGACACCCATACGACCGTCATAAGATATTCATACGATAAAACACGATTTAACCTCATTTAACACGACCCCAATACGACTGTCATACGACGCCCATACGCCTTAACACAAATCAACACGATCGCCATACGATTAAACACGAATCATTACGATGTCCATACGACTACAAAAATAAACACGATCTCCATACGACTGAGTAAGACCTTCATACGACATATTTTTGTTTATTTTGATCACGTGTGTCATGTAGTATATAAGCTGCATTGCAACAGCATTTCTGTGTCCGTCTTAACCATGTTCAACAACGAACAAGACCCGCAAGAAGCAGCTTTGGGGAAGGAGGAAGTTCTTCTGATAGCTATGGTTTTGATGGTGATGGGGTAGGAGGCAGCGTAGGCGTCGCAGAGTGAGGAACGGGAAGATATTCTGGGTTCGACCATGGTTGTTGAGGATACCTCTGTATGGGCAGTATGAAGACCTAATGCAAGGATGAGAATACATTTATCAACTTCGTGCGTGTCACTCCGGAGATGTTCATAGAACTAGTATACATTTTCTGTAGAAAAGCACTACAGCCTGGGCTTCGCCTAGCTATAACACTGCGTTATATGGCCACTGGAGACTTCTACCGATCACTTCAATATGGTTTTACAGTGTCTGCTAATACCATATATATATACGATCGTCTACGAAACATGTGAGGCTATTGCACAAGAGTACACAGAAGATGCCTTGCCGACACCAACAACCCCAGAGGCTTGGAACTATTTTGATGCAATAAATTGAAAAATGTTTCAGCTGGCTCATCTTGTCCCTGGGTATCGGGTGGATGTTCATCCATGGTTGGTGGTGAAGGATGTTTCCCTTTTGAAGGTTTTGCTTGGAGGAGCTTCCGTAATGAAAATGTTAAATCGTGTTCATTCGTGTTCAGATTCGTGAATGTGAGATAGAGGCTTTAGGCAAAGGTCTTTTGTAATCCTGATTGTCCTACGTATATTCATAGGAAAATGAACTAAAATAGGCAAAAACATTATTATTTTTTATTCATATGATACAATAACACTT
The DNA here is from genome assembly GCA_031761405.1 of Serripes groenlandicus. Lineage (NCBI taxonomy): Eukaryota > Metazoa > Mollusca > Bivalvia > Cardiida > Cardiidae > Serripes > Serripes groenlandicus. Next base: position 143,213,314 of record JASEVX010000001.1, read on the forward strand.
TATTTTATTGATTTCAATACAAAAACACAACAAAACATTGATATACTGGGATATATGACTACCGGACTCTACCAGACTCTACCAGACTCTGTTTAGAGATACCCGAAAAGGGATGCATACTTAACGTGCACTGCGCCAGGTTTGTATAAAAATAAATCGTATTCTATGTATTCCTCTTAAAGCTAAACCATGATAAAAAGGTATTACTTCAATCATAATGCACGTTTGTTATTGTTTAACTGGAAATACTTTGATGATTATATGTGTACTTTGATTATACTGTCAGTACTTTAATTATACTCTCAGTACTTTGATTATACTGTCAGTACTTTGATTGAGAATGGCGCAAAATGTCAACAAATCTGAAGTTTTCAAATGTATTCAGACGTACTACCATCTATCGACAGACGAAATCGAGTTTTTAGATGCTTATGAAGATGTAAATATAAAAGTTACAACAACTGCTGATGATAGAATGGAATCTCATCCGTCTGAATTCATGCTTAAACTAACAAAGACCGACCAGAATTATATTGGTAAACACTGTCTCTGTCTGTCTGTCTGTCTGTCTGTCTCTGTCTGTCTCTCTCTCTCTCTCTCTCTCTCTCTCTCTCTCTCTCTCTCTCTCTCTCTCTCTCTCTCTCTCTCTCTCTCTCGCTGTCTGTCTGTGTGTGTCTCTCTCTCTGTCTGTCTGTCTCTCATCCCCTCTGTGTGTGTGTGTGTCTCTCTCTCTCTCGTCCCCTCTTTCTTTCTCTCTCTCTCTCTCTCGCCCTCCACCCCCCCCCCCCCCCCCCCCCACACTCTCTCCCCCTTTCTCTCATTCATTAACCTTATATGTTGGAAGTTGATTGATTAGTAAAAGTATGTTTTTATGCCCCCGGAATCACCGATTCGGTGGGCATCTAGTTTTTGATGTGTCTGTCTGTCTGTCGAAAAAAACTTTAACCTTGACCACTACTTTTGAACCATAACAGATACGGCTACCATATTTCACTTGTGTATTCCTTGTGACATGACCTTTTTTGACCTTGCGACCTTGACCTTTGAGCTAGATGTTGCCATTCGGGGGCATCAGTGTTTCACAAACACATCTTGTTTTATTTTAGATTTTCAAGTCAGAATGATATGTCACCTTCAAGAACAAGGAATCCAAACACTGAAACCAGTTTCGACAGTCAATGGCAACTTTACATTCAAGCATACCTTAGGTAAATATAAAGACGATCACATATGCTCATTTTTCTTTTTGTTATTATTCTGCATACAAGTTCGGTTGCCCAATCAATAACAGATGATAACACAAGCAAAAAGTCTAAATTATTTGGACTAAGGTAAAAAGTGAAAATAAGAAATTGTATTCGTCAGTCGCAAAGAAAGTAGTGAGAGTCATATTTGTTGGAGTGATTATCAGGCTTTCTCCTCTTTCTTTTTTTCGCTCATTAATTTATAATGTAATGAACATTATTATGCAGTTATTCTAATTTCCAGATGTTTGTACTCTTATTAACTAAATCAGTAAATGAGGTAATTCAGTAATCATGAGAGTTTCTGGATCTCAGCTAAAGTCAGAGAACTAATTCTGGTCATTTCTATTCCATACACGTTTTCTGGATAAAATCACACATAATTTGTGTTCGAGTTCAGAGCATTTCCAGATGATACCATCACAATAGTTCAAGTTGCTTTCTTCTAATTATGACTTCTTGATTATTGTTTTTTAGCCTAGTAGCTGGTAATACATGAAGCATATTTATTGTGTTTCTGGTACCAGCTGCTGATAGTTCTCTATTCTATTCAGGTACACAGGAGGAGTTTACAGTATATATGTTTGAGTTTGTTCCTGGTATGACGGTTAAGGCTGCGGGTAATCCCGACTCTCTGTTCTCTGATATTGGTAGACTGATTGGTAAAATGGATTCTATTCTGAAGGTTAATTATTTATATTTTCTCTCATAAATTAACCCTTTCCTGAATGTAGAGGCATTTGAATACCTCTGCAACTCACCAGTTTGTTAAACATTGTGGCTAAAGGAGAGCAACTTCTCCTTTTGCAACATTGTTTTCAACTTTATGAAATAATTGATATTATAGAAACTTTCCATAATTTTGCCTACATGTTGTCAAAGACGTCTGCTGCAGGTTTGTTGGGTGTTGGAAAGGGTAAAGGGTCAACAAAACTGTAGATAAGTGGTCACTGCTGAGACTTTACTTATGTTTAAATAATGTTAAATATACAAGTAATCAGATTTGTCTTATTGGTGGTTAATACCATTTTCAATGATATTTTAGTTATATCATTTCGACAGTTCAATTTTGTTGTGATCCATGCGTAAGCCATGTGCTTGCCCAAAGGAACTCCTGCATGTCCACTGCAAGAGTGGGGATCAAGGCTTGGACGCCCTGTTCCCATATCCCCAACACTAACCTACCTGTCAAGGCTTATTTCTAGAATGAGTATTAGGAGAGAAATTGTGGAACAAAGACTAGTTTACCTTTTCTTTTTTAGGCTTCTTGACTTTTAACCCCCACTTTCCTGCATACAATAAATCTGCAGCACACGACTTTGAAAATATCTAGAAAAAAGTTGCTAAAATCTCCTTAAATGAAAAGCTATTTTTTGTATAGAGTTGAAAACATTGTGACATAAGGGGATATAGCTTGTTTTGAGCAATTTCCCCTTTTGTCACACTGTTTTCAAAAGTCATCTGCTGCAAAGGCGTCAGAAAAGCATCTATATGAAGGAAAGAGTTCAAGACAGTTTTTCAATGTTCTTAATTGTCTGTGCATCATGATTATAACCCTCATCCCGCTACATTCCCGTAACTGGTACCATGATTGATAATCCTTTATCTCTAACAAGCTACTTCATACTTTTGAAGTTGTCTTCAGTAAGAATTTTGGTCTTATGTTTGTATGGCCTTTCATGCTGCTTTCAACAACAATCTGTCAGTTATATCACATTTTGATGTTAGTGCAGTGGACGATATTTTTATAACATTGTGGCAAAAGAAACATTTGCTTATAATGAACTGTTTATGCTTTTCCCACATTGTTTACCAATCTTTTCATTAATTAAATCACCATTTTGAGAGATTTTCCATGTGTTTGCAGATTTGTTGCATATATGGGAAAATCTTTAAGTCCCTAAAAGCATGACATGCACAATTTAATGCTGATTAAGTAGAGTTGAAAACATTGTGCCACAATGACTTCAAAAGTTGTCTGCTGCTTAAGCGTCAGAAATATCTGTTGAAGAGGTGTCAGAAAACCTCTCTTATGAGGGAAAGGGTTAAGCAATTGCTGATTAAATCTCGTATAGTAGATTAAGGGTTACCTGACTAAACCTTCAAATACAATAGGAAACTTCTATTTAGAAGAATTTTTAAACAGTTTTTAAACCCTTTCCAGCGTACAATGAATCTGCAGCAGATGACTTTGAAAACAACAAGGCATTGATATAGAAAATGGGCATAACTGAAAGTATTGACTTTTTTTGTTATTGAATCATGTTGAAAACATTGGGGTAAAAGAAGGAATTGCACATTATAAGCAATTTCTCCTATACCCGCAAACGTTGTTTGCTGCAGATGCGTCAAAATAAGTCTATGAGTGGGAAAGGGAGGGTTAAGAGTCTGATGTGGTTTTATTTACCTTCGCCATTCAGATTGAAGTTATCTAATAAAATATCTTTTATAGGAGTTTAATGAAGAGAAGAGCAACAAATTTTGCAATGATTTGTGGGAGTTGACTCGTCTACCAGAAATCGGGGAACTCGTGTCTGAATACTGTGATGCAGAGATGAGTAATATTGCACAAGAGGTCATTGACACTTACAATAAAGAAATACGTCCTGCATTGTCTCAATTTCAAAAAGGTAATGTCTATCAACTTTTTCTGCAGGAACCACAAGCCTCGAGAGTTCAGACAAAGCTTTACTCTCTGGTCATGTTCAAGCAAATACATGTACATATACTTAAAAATAGTAGTAGAGGCTTCCTTTCCTGGTGCTCAGAGTGGTGGTGAAATCCTAATGATTAACATGGTGGTATTAACCCTTTACCTCATACGACAATTCTGCAGCAGACGACTTTGAACAAATTTTGTCAAAACATAGAAAATCTCCATATTTGGATAACCTATGACAAAAAGTGGAAAACATTGTGGTAAAAGGAGAAATTGCACATTCTGTGCAATTTCTTCTTTTGTCACTATGTTTTCAAAAAGCTGTCTGCTGCAGAGGCGTCAGAAAGCGTCTATATGAGGGAAAGGGTTAAGATAAACTCACCACTAGTACAAATAACCAAGTATCCAGGGAACATAATTGTATTACTGAAATACCAGTGAAACAAGCTTTCTGAGTTTTGACTAGAGGAATTATTAAAGACAATTTATTTGGACAGTTATTTAGACTGGTAACTTAACAGGGTAATAAACTGACTAAGCATTGTTCCTTAATAGATAATTAGATTTAAAATTGGTGTATATTTCAGATTCTTTAGAATTTAATGAAGAAACAAATTGCATTGATCAAGTTTTATTACCGAAATAAACGTATATGCAACAAGGTAGCCTTAGATAAGACTGCATGAATGTGCAGACTGATCTTTATCTAAATTGTGCACACAAAAAAAAGCAGTTTAAATGAGTGCATAACATTATACTGTATACTCAAAATGTAACCCCCTTACCCACTTTCAAACACATTCTGTGGCAGCCAACTTTTAACATCATTGTGACAAATGGAGAAATTGCACTTTCTTCTTTTGATAATGATTTCAACTCTTTTTAATAATCATACTTTCAGAGATTTTCCATGTATTTGTCCATCTGTTTTCTTATTCATCTGCTGCGGATTCGTTGTAAGTGGGAAAGGGTTACAGTTGCCTACAGAGGGATAACTTATCTTTAAACCTACAACAAATTTGCAACAAATTAATTTGAAAACACTGGCAAAAATATGGTAGGTCTTTATAAAGAAAAGTATGGTCATTTGATAAAGCTGAAAACATTTTGGATTTCTCAATTTGTTACAATGCTTTTGAAAGTTTTCTGCTGCTGATGCATCAGAATGCAAGTTTGAATACTTTTAAAAACTTTGATCAATAAATAATAAACTAAAAATATTGAAATAATTTCAGGGTTCATTCATGGAGATGTCAACAATTGTAACATTATTGTCCAAAAACAAGACAATGCTAAGGATTCACCAGAATACCCTATAGCAGCTGTTATAGACTTTGGCGATGCCTGTTTGAGTTACTACGTTTATGAACTAGCTTGTATAATGGCTGATATGATGACATCCACATTTCACTCACATGGTGTTAACTTTGTCAGCGTTGGTGATCAGATTCTACAGGGTTATAAGGAGTGTTTTACGTTAAACAAGACGGAGATTGGTCACCTGCGTGTAATTATTTGTATAAGATTGTTGCAGATGTATGTACTGAATAGCAGAGCCTCTCAACAGAACCCAGACAATAAATACTTAGCATTAGAGATAAAGGAATCAAGGAAAGTGTGTGAGATTTTGTGGAATATGACAGATAATGAGTTCAGGTCCAAGTTAGAAAGTTTGTGACCATAACATTTGTTATGTTTTAACCTTTTTCATATAGAACCCATTGGTTTTAAATCTTTCCCACATAAAGATGTATTTGGATACCTCTAGTAAACGACTTTCGAAAAATTGTGACAAAAGGAGAAATTGCTTTTATTGAGCAATTACCCCTGTTTCCCTAATGTTTTCAACTCTATAACCCTTTCCCCCATTCAGATGCTTTCTCACACATCTGCAGCAGACGACATTTGAAAACATTGTTGCATAAGGTGAGAGTGCTCATAATGAGACTTTTCTCCTTTTGCCACAATATTCTTGACTGTATTCAATAATTAAACTGTTATGATGCCTAGAAATATCTTCTGCAGATTTGGTGTGGGTGGGAAAGGGTTAATATTTTTTTATTTATTTTTGCTGAGTTCCGGTAGCTCAGTCGGTAGCATGCAGGCTGTCAATCCAGGGGTTGTGAGTTTGAACACCAGCTTGGCCAACATTCATTCTGACTTTTGACAAAAGTCAATGACCAGCGTTATTCGTCTTCTACCAATGGGCTAACAGTCTATGTGTAAAAGCAGCCAGTTGCTTGTAAAGTATGTTGTGTGGAGTACCGGTGTGAGAAATTCTGGAAACACATTAATAGGTGAATTTTAATATTAAGCAAATAATACCTCAAGAAGGTAGCTTTCCAGGGATGTTGAGCCAGGACAACTTCTGTGAGTTGGTAAAACATGCTAAAACGTCTTTAGAGCTCCCGTCTGTATGTAGGGTTTGATCCCAGGTGGATCTTGTAGGCAGACGACGTTTCGCCTGCACTTCCCACTCCAGACTCAAATGTGATTTATTAATGAGTGGCACTCCTAGCGTGTGTCTGCCTTTGTCTCCGTCGACGGCATCAATGAGTTCTTGTATCAGCCTTTAGTGACCTCAGCCCCTCGCGTCATTCTTCAGCAGTGGAGATGAAAGTCAACCTTGGTGATTGCCTGCATAATGCCGGTCTCCGATGGATTCTGTATGTGTAGGCCAGAGCTTTGATTGCTTCGCTCAAAGATGGCATGACTTAACCTCTGCTTGAAGTACCATATGTCTAGCTTAAAAGTGACATATTTCTACTCATTAAATATATTAGTGTTTGGACCACAACAGTCTCTGGCCATAAATATCACCTCTGTATGAGAATGATTGGCAGACTGTAAGGTACTGAATGTTCTTGGAGTACCTCTATGTACTGGCCTGCTTCTGGAGGGGTTTTCTTTCTGTAAGAGTCACCCTGTCTCATTTAAATGGCAACATTGTTATTGCAGGCTTTCATCGTAGTCGGTATGCATGGAAAAAGGCTTTTATGTCATATGTCTAGTTGTGACAAAGATGGCTCAAGGAGACTGTTTCTTCTTACAACCTTTGCATTGTAGGGGTGCTGAAGGTGAGCTTTTGTGATCACATTTTGTCCGTCGTGCATCATCAACAATTGCCTTGTTAACACTCTTGAGGCTACATTTTGCATCCGATCTTCATGAAAGTTTAACAGAACATTCATCTCCATCAAATCTTGGACAAGATAGAAACTGGGTCATATTAGGTCCAAATTTTTTAACTTGAGCATGTTGAAACTTTATCAGAATGTTGGTCTTGATGATATATGGGTCATGTCCTATCAAAAAGTAGACCAGTAGGCCAAATTGATTGAAAATCTTGTTAACACTCTAAAGGCTTCAATTTTTGCTTCAGCAGCTTTAAATTTTGTCAGAATGTTTGTCTTAGTCATATCTAGGTCTAGTCAGAATGTTTGTCTTAATGATATCTAGGTCATGCTCGATATGAGTCATATTGACTTTAAAACTAGGTCGCTAGGCCAAATATAAGGGAAATCTTTTCAGCAGTTTGAGACTTTTTCATGTGTTTTGCATTAGAAATCTCCTCAGGTGAGCGATCTAAGTCATCATGCCCCTCTTTTTATGACCTGATACGCACCTAAGTAAGACAATTCGGAACGAATGTGAATAGAAAATTTAATAGAAATAGTAAGCAAGCAAAAGTGTAGTGTGTTAAACCATTAGGTATTCTGAAGGATTTCACCTGAGCTTGGTTACCCGTCTAATTTTATGAGCGTTTCCGAGTTGAAAGTTCTGAAGATATCCGTGATGGTCAGTCAGGATCCTTTAAATTTGTTCTCCATTATTTTAATAAAGAACCTGAAAATATAGTGGTACAAATCAAACACAATCAAACTGGCCTTAAGCATTCACCCAGGGAGATTAAACCATTGGGTGCTGAACACAGGAGGCTGCTTAAAATTAATACTTGTAAGTCAAATAAAGAAGAACATGTTTGGTTAAACTTCTAGTGGCTGCTAAATACTAGTTGACTGCTTACAGAGTTGACCGCTAACACAAACTCGGTTAACGCTCCATTGCTAAGACGGATTTGTCCTTGAATGCCAACAAAACAAACTTAACAATGTGAAGTTAAAAGTTGAACAGTGGAATAACATGCATCAACACATTTCAACAACAAAATGTTTTCATTTGGCTATTGAAATGTGAAATAACGCAACAAATATAGCTACCCGTATGGAATTGTCATTATCATGAATGACCGCCATTGCTGTTAATAACAGCTGCTAAACGACGACGCATAGAACTGCAAAGGTTACTGGCGTACATACGCTCCCATTCCTCCTGAAACGCAACAATCAACTATCGATTTTTTGCAGGCTGAGTATGACGTCGAGGTAAACGTCGCCTTACAGCGTCCCACATAGGCTCGATCGGATTGTAATCCGTAACATTTATACATTATTGGCCTTAAAAAAGATTTCTGGTGACATGTGAGGGCGAGCATTATCTAGCTGTAAAATAAGTCCCTGTCGATGCCGGAATAACAGCAGGATCAAGAGTTTGATCGATGAATCGCCTAGGTTGCCTTCACAAATGACTAGCTGTGATTTAAATCGATGGTTAATTGCGCCCTACATCATAACATTGCCGCCGCCGAAGCGGTTATGCTCCACTAGGTTTCTAGAATTTATGGCCCATATATGAATTATATAGTGGTAGTTATAATACCCTGGATGTGGTATTAGCACCTAACAGATGAATGTCAATAACCTTTGATTAGTTTGTGTATTATATGAAATTGCACTTTTATAAGATTAAAATAATTAATACATTCAATTCAGTTGTTTTATTTGTCAGTTCTTTTAGAATTGAATATTATGTATTTTCATTTATGTCATTTATTTTATTTATGGAGCAAAGTGTTTATATAAATGATAAACAAAAATTGCAACAATCTTTTAGTTAAAGTAATTTGATCACCAACAAAATGTAACAATCTATTAATTAATGTAGTTTTATCGCAACTACTGTAATAATCTGTTAATTTCACCAATTAAAGTAGTCATAATATAATAAAGAAAACCTGTAACAATCTTATGAAGATGGGGTACATGGGATGACGCCAGCAAACTCCTGAGAGAAATCGGCTATATAATAGGTTTTGCCCTGTCAGAACAGCATCAATAGAGTTCATTAGAATGACTTCTTAACACACTATAATAAAGCAGAAGTGTGGTGATATTGTTTCTCGTTGTTTTATTTAATTGAAAAATGTGCTCTTAACTATTTTACTCATAAATATGTATTATTTTCTTGCAAACTGATTTTCTTAGATTGAAAATATATATAAAAAAAGTTATTCCCTTAATATCATAAAATATATTATTCATTTGTTCACATTTTTAAATATTTATCATCAATAAATTATTTTCACATTCTTAATCATTCATCATTAATAAAAAAAAAATACATAATTTAAACAGAATGTCTTATGTTATCACACCTCCAGGGTATTATAACTATCACCTGTTAAGGTGTTAATACCACCTCCAGGGTATTATAGCTACCACTATATAATTCATATATGGGCCATAAATGTACTGGGCCATAAATGTTTGGGCCATAACTTCCTGATACCCTCCACTACACAGTTATTTCCGTAAAGTTCGTTACGTCTCCTATAAACCCGTATGCGACCATCAGCATTGAAAATGTTACAATGCGACCCATCACAGGAAACAACGTTTCGCCATCGCCGTCTAAGATTCTGCACTGCCCAGCGATGATGTTACGTTATTTAGCTAGCTAGTTCCACGATCACGCAACCGATTTCTAACCGTGTTTCGACTTATAGACCGTCCACGATTATCGACAACTCTAGCTGATGTCGATTGAGCAGTGATGAAGCGGGCACGCAAGTGACGTTGACGTATAAAATTCCCGCCGTAGTAGTGACGTAACACGAGGCGCGGGCGGTCAGCAACAGTTTCAGTCACGTTGACACGTTGAACTAAACTAACCACAGTCGATCTTGCGACATTAAACTGCCTAGCGTTCTCAGTTTGATATAGTAGACTTTCCAACGTCCCTTGAATGCAACCCCGATCTACGATTATTTAACTTTGGCATTGTCAATTTTAAAAATATACAATCCTCTTATTTCACTTGATAAAAGTACAATCCTCTTATTTCACTGGATAAAAGTACAATCCTCTTATTTCACTTAATGACATTGGTACAGGCAATGCACGAAGACATTATGCACTGGCCAGTATTACTAATTGTAAATGTAAGTGACTACAACCTGTTTACTGTGTACATGTTGAACATGGTTTCCAACTATGGTGGCCAATCATTGACCAATTTTTTTTTTTTAAGAAAATAATTGAATTTAGCGTTTTATTCCGTCAGTTTACGTCCCATAAGTGCTCAATCGGTTTGAGATCCGGACTCTTAGATGGCTATGGCAAAACTCCACCGCCTCGCGGTGTTGTAATGGTAAAATGTCCGCTTCGGATGCACGTGGTCACATCGATCAAATGAGCCGTTCCACGAAAAAAAAAAACGACATAGTGCTGCATAGGATGTGTTTCTGCTCAGCAAATGATAACGTTGGAAAAATACTGTGGACGAATATTAAAGAGTCATCTGGCATGAATGGATTCCTACATCTCATGAAAAAAGATGCATTTACCCAGATCTTAGACTGCATCGCTGGACTCGAGGTACATAATGCGAGTGATAGTAGCTCATCATTGTGTACCTTGATACCAGATCGGAGTGTAATCGCCATTATTCATAATACGTTGTCAATACATAAATCTGTTAATTAACCCGTCCCAATGTGCAATATCATTCTGGCACCAATGTAGACAGTTTTCAGCTGTATGTATCTAGTGAACATGGGAAAGGGTGCACTGCCACGTTACTGACAGGAAAATAACTCGTTTGTTATTAAATCCTATATATGTAGAATGCTAAATTGATGACTGTATTCACAATTGTAATTCAGTCGTTCATTTACTTATTCGCCCACTCGTTCGTTTGGGTGTGCTTGTGAGCGGTCGTTCATTCTGAGACTCGTTATTATTACAGTGAATGGTTGATTCATTGGTTAGCTGATTGAGTGTTAGATTTGTCGACTGACTTGACATCCATTCAAACTTTCATTCGTGCATTCATTCATTCGTTCATTCACTCATTTATTCACTCGTTCATTAATATTCTTCTATTCATTCATACATTCACTCACTCACTCAATATTTCTTCACTCACTCACTCGATCTTTTATTCACTCACTCACCTGATTACTCCATTCATTAATTCATCTATCCATTCAATCATGCATTCGTTTGCTCATTCATCTATATACAAATTTACTCACTCATTCCGTATCCATCCTGCTTTGTATCAACCACACCAACTCAATCATGCACTGTGTGTGACCTTACTTACCTCGTAAGGTCTATCAATGGGGTAATACACTGGATTTATCATTTGCATGCCTTGTTTTTCGTTTCGACAAGAATGCTAACTACACCAACCTTTCAAACATTTTACAACTTGCGCTAGCCTCCAACAAACCACACACATATTAGTTATCCATCAGTGTTCCCATTGTATTTTCATGCTTATATGTTCAATCTCTTTTGCTATTTTCTTCTTGATGTGCTAATTTTTTCACTTATTCATATTTTCATGTTTATATGTTCGATCTCTTTTTCTTGCTTAATGTTTCATATTTTCATACTTATATGTTCGATTTTTTTTTTCTCCTTGATGTGCTCATTTTCTCATATTTTCATGTTTATATGTTCGATATCTTTTTTCTTTTGTACAATACTCTGTGTTAGGTGATCTATTATATTCTATGTATTGTAATGCTCTTCATCTTTGGAGGAAATAAAGAATATATATATATATACCACTATCCCCCCTAAGACGGAATGTGTCAGCCCGAATTAACTTGCGCGCACTGCGCAGGCTGATCTGGTCGATACAATTCGCATAGGGTTGGTTTTCTCGTGAAACGACTCAATTGTAGAGCTAATGCATTGGAAAAGGAAGACTATTTTAGCGTAGATGTGTTGCCGGCTGTAAAATGTCACGCCCCGAGCGATCTGGTGCGTCATCATCTTGATCTGAAAAAAAACGAGGAAGAGTGTAGTATCGTAGCAAAATGACCGATCCTAGAATTCTGCACTTCCGTTTATATATTAACCATTTTCCACATACAGACACTTTCTGATGCCTCTACAACACACGAGTTTTTAAATTATTGTGGCAAAATGAGAAATTGTTAATGACGAGCAATTTCTCCTCTAGCCACAATGTTTTCAACTTTTAGATCTACCTCTATTTAATAATACTACTTTCCTTTCAGGAAATTGTCCATAGTTTTGTCAAGAATTGTTCAAAGTTTTCTGCTGCAGATATGTTGTATGTGGGTAAGGGTTAAAGGAAGGGCATGCACGATGTGACATGAACACTCAGATGTGAAGCTAGATTATAAACGTCTTTATGTGTGACCAAATAGGAATAATAAGTTTATTATTGCAAATCAAGACATTGATAACAACAGTGGAAATCTTTATATTTCAGAGCACAAATGACTACAACTAACAAACAGTACGTCGGATTATTATCTAATTTACATGTACAGTTTTCCTCAGTTAGTACAAAAACTATTATGTAAGGGAAATAACTCTTTATAAAACAATATTTAACAGTACGAGTGTTCTCTCTTTTACCATAAATTGTTATAAATTATTCTTTTCAGTCTTATAATAATTTATTCTGTTCAGGGACCCTGCTCTACTGTACTCAGTACTATTTTACATTTCATAACTAATTATCTTAGTTAAGGCAATGTAAGGTGAGTGCAAAAAAGGTTACTACGAAGTGCATATTTTACTGGTACTTTTGACGAGGATACTCTTCGATCTTTGATTCATAATTTCTATTTTGTTATCTCCCTTCATTAAACAAATTAGCCATTTTCGTATTTTCCGGGTTCCAAAATCTAGAGCACGCCATAGTTATTTAAATTTTCCCCTGCGTTCTTTGCTTATTTGCATATATAAACGGTAAGATCATGACACTTTTGCCAATATTGTACTATATCGGTCATTTGTTTACATGAAATGGTTGAGAAACGTATTTTTCAAACCCGCTTCACAAAACTTCAGTTCAAAGATATTTTGCTATTTTTGGTCTACTTTCGGTTAGTCGAGGTCACGCATATTGTGTGACTTGTGTCGGCCGTCAAGACCACAGGTTCGTCAAGAATATCCGACCTTACATGCCAGTTGACTCTTAAGAATTGAAAACATTTCATGAAATGTTCAGTACCGATCGGATTGGAAATTGTGTAATGATGATCAAATCAAATCAAATATCTTTTATTGGCATAAAATCCAATGACAGGATTGTCACCATACATACAATACAGACATATACAATACAAATAAAATCAATATATGTATTTAAATGAATATTGTCTAATCTTAAAGTGTTCTAGACCTTCAGAATTCCTTGCCTTAACTCATACATTTTAAAAATAAATGTTATGCACATCTTATTTATATCATAGTCATGACTACTCATTATAAATGTAAACTTATCATCATTATTCATTATGTGAAAATCTGGATAAATGGAAGTCATTTCAGCATAGAATGTTTGCCTAATTATATCTAGTTTGCAACGATAAACATGGGAAAAGTTATTCATGATAATGATATGCATACTTGGCCTAAATCCAAGTATGAGTAGGTTTGGCGAGATAAACCCTTTCCGACAACAGCAGTCGACTTCGAAAACCTTATGGCAAACTTGTGAACAAATTTGCAAAAATGACAGTTTATTTATTAAATAAGAGTTGAAAACATTGTGGCAAATGGAGAAATGTTCAAGTTGAAGGTAATTTACAGAGTAATTAAGCGCTGTGATATAACTGAAAAATTGTTGAAATCTGCAGTGGCTTCAGAAAGCGCCCATATGTGGGAAAGGGTCAAGAACAGGAAGGGTTCATTAGAAAATCCTCAGAAATACCCATTATAGACTAAGAGCCTTTAGACTCATTAGAGGTCAGACCTTTACGCAATATTGGGACATTTGACAAATAACATTGGAGGGGCCGGACCAATAAGAATAACACATTAAAGTATTGATGTTTGTAATGTGTGTAGTCCTAAGGTTGTGTGTTAACTCTTTCCCACATTCAAAATATCTGCAGCAGACGACTTTGAATACTGTTAGTCTAAAATATAGAAACCCTCTATTTATAAATGAAAGAGCAATAATTTAATAAAGTTCAAAACATTTTGGCAAAAGGAGAAATATTTCCGTTAGACAAAAAGTTTTCAAAAATCGTCTCCTGCAGAGGCGTTGCAAAGCGTCTGTATGTGGGCCAAGGATTAAGATGATATCTATTATATGTGTCATGTCATGGACAAACATCCTTCTGTGTGTGTGTGGCATGGCTCATATCATCCTGATTATGCATTTTAAGACTCTTTCTGTGAGAAATCATTGGCAGAAAGGAATGGAGCAGTTAACACTTTCACTGCAAATATACAACA
>JASEVX010000001.1:143227990-143300228 GCA_031761405.1 Serripes groenlandicus
TAGACCAAGTTCGGATATCGGTCATGTCAGGTCAAAAACTAGGTCACTAGGCCAAGTTGAAGAAAAGTCTTGTTAGCACTCTGGAAGCTACATTTTAAACTTTAGCATGTTGAAATATAGGTCATGTCTGGTCAAAAACTAGGTCACTAGGCCAAATTTAATAAAAATCTTGTTAACACTTTGGAAGCCGCATTTTTAGCATGAGCATATAGAAACTTTGTCAGAATGTTTGTCTTAGTGATAGACCAAGTTCGAATATGGGTCATGTCCGGTCGAAACTAGGTCACTAGGCCAAATTTAAGGTAAATCTTGTTAACACTCTGTAAGCCAACATTTTTGGCTTGAGCATGTTGAAACTATGTCGGAAAATGTTTCTTAGTGATATCTAGGTCAAGTTCGAATATTGGGTCATGTCGGGTCAAAAACTAGGTCACAAGGCCAAATTTAAGGAAAATCTTGTTGACATGAGCAGCTTGAAATTTTGTCAGAAAGTTTGTCTTGATTACATTGCCATTGGCCCTGAAAGAGTTAAGTCTTAAATAGCCCATTCTCAGGTGAGCGATTCCAGGGCCTCATGGCCCTCTTGTTTTAAGTTCTTTTCTGATATTAAGGAAATTGAATAGGAATCCTACTTCAGTGATCCTCTACTTAATTTGTTCAAGCCGTATTGATTGGTTACAAAATCATAGCAACCTCGCCGTCATCACAAAAGGGGTAAATTGAACTTTAAGCTACAAATGACAACTCCTACCATTCACTCGACCAATTTCAACGTTACGTCACAGGAATGTTCCTTTAATGGTCCTCTTTCAAATTGTTCAAAGACTTGCATTCTGTGTAGAACTTTGTTGCTGCGGCATCCGAAATTGAGAAAAAATACCCAAACTTTTAAAAACCTCCATCTCCATAATCCGTTTGTCAGATTTCAAGATAATTTAGCCAGAAATGTTCTTTGGGGCGACTCTACAAAATCTGTTCAAGCCATATTGATTTCGTTGACAAACAGGGCAGCAAAGTGGCATCAGAAAAGGTGCAAAATGACAAAACTTTATAATTCCATTCTTATTAAAGTTCTTGTTGGCTTTCAAGATACAAATGGCTTTTACTGATAACTATTTCTTTAACTGTGTGTCCACTCCTTGCGGTTTCATTTGAAATTTTCACAGATATTTGCAGTTAAATATTTGCTTCTAATTTACTAGCATTCAGGTGAGCGATTTAGGGCCATCTTGTCCCTCTTGTTGACTTGAGCAGCTTGAAATTTTGTTAGAAAGTTTGTCTTGATGATATTGCCATTGGTGCTGAAAGAGTTAAGTCTTTAATAGCCCATTCTCAGGTGAGGGATTCCAGGGCCTCAAGGCGCCTCTTGTTTGCTTCAGAAGTTTGAAACTTTGTCAGAATGTTTGTCTGTAAGCTATCTAAGTCAAGTCCGAATATGGGTCATATTGGGTCCGTAACTAGGTCATTAGGGCTGTTCCAGAAAAAAAAGTCTGGGGGGGGGGAGGAACGACCAGCAATTTTGAGGGTACCCCCCATAGAATAAAATTTCAATTTTACCCCCCCACCTAGAGAATTTAAGTTATCACATTCATAGCAATTTTATTCATGTTTTATACTTTTTAACACATTCAAGCAGATCCAAATTAAAACGCATGTGTTAAAAGACATCCAGAAGTATCATATTTGACTATGACCAAGAGTGTACCTTCCTAGATAACCCAAACCCAGTCGGTAGCAATGCAGGCTCAGCCATTTTTCTTTCCTATGTTTGACAAGAGTCAATGTGACATGCATCTTCCACCAATCTTCTAAGTCTATGTGGAAAAGCAGCCAGTTGCTTTGGGAAGATTGTTGTGCGAAATACTGGTGTGTGAAAACCAGGAAATACATTTATACATGTAGTAGGTAACTGGCTGTCGTGATATAACTGATAAACGGCGTTAAACTCGAATCAATCATATTTATAATACAATTGGCTGAAATATGAGGCCAAGTTTGTAACGGATATGCCAATGCTAAATAATAGTGTGGCAAACTGGTCTAGTATGAAGAAATCCACAAAATGTAATTTGGACTAGATGAAATAATGAACATGTATTTCAAGCCATCTTGTGTCCGGTGTCGTAAAAAATACTGAAGCGTCATTATCACCAATATTTATTTGCGAGCTGATACAGTAAATTTGCGATCTCGTATCCAACAATTAAAAATTAGAAAAAGCTCGACATTGAATTCCCGCCGAATTTATTAAAAAAAACGACCACCCACAGAATTAAAATACATCTTTTGCCCACTACCTAGAGAATTTTATTTAAAAAATACCCCCCACCCACAGAATTTAAATAGCTTGTCGTTCCTCCCCCCCCCCCCCCCCCCCCCCCCCCCCCCAGACATTTTTTTCTGGAACAGCCCTTAGGCCAAATTGAAGGAAAATCTGGTTTACTCTGTAAAAGACGCGTTTTTTGCTACAGCGGCTTGACATTATATGAGAATGTTTATCTTAATGATATTTAAGCCAAGTTTGAATATGGGTCATGTAGGGTCAAAAACTAGGTCACTAGGCCAAATTGAAAGATGCCGCATTTTTTGCTTCAGCAGCTTGAAATTTTGTCAGAATATTTGTCTGAATTATACCTAGGTCAAGTTCGAATATGGGTCATATTGGGTCAGAAACAAGGTCAATAAAGGAAAATATTGTTCAAACTCTGGAGGTCGCATTTTTAATTTGAGCAAGTCAAAACTTTGTCAGAATGTTGTCTTGATGATATATAGTCCATGTTGGAATATGGGTCATATTAGCTAAAAAAATATAGATCACTAGGCCAAATGAAGGAAAATCTTGTTAACACTGTGGAGGTTGCATTCAGAATAATTGTCTTGATGTGTTTTGCATTGCAGTACATTGTATAATAAAGGTGAGCGAACTAGGGCCATCATGGCCCTCTTGTTTATAATTAAACTCTCATTTATGGAGATTTTTCACATTTTTGTCAATATGTATTTAAAGTCGTCTGCTGCAGATTTGTTGTTTGTGAGAAAGGGTACTGAGTAATAAAACAGAATAATAATTGCCTTTTTTTTTACAGGAACAAATTAGGAAACATATCACAGACAGAGTACAGGTGGTATTTACAGAACTAAAGCTTGAGACAGAACGCCTGCACAGCCTTAGAGTGAAAGCCAAAGATTCTTCCACACTGTATAACAACTGACCAAATTCCTAGTTATTTAATCTTTACTATACTGTGATATTATAACACAAGCGTTGGAATTGAGGGACTTGTCAATTGCTAAAGCTTTTGTTTTTACATCTGATCCCATTGTTTGGGGTATTTATATATATTTGACCGATTTCATTTCATTTATATTTCACATCATGATAGTCACTTCTCCTCTCGATGTATTTGTTGACTTTTTCACACAGTACTCCACAAAACATTTATCCTGAACAAATTGCTACCTTCCCTAATTAAAATCCTTTCCCTCATATAACCACATTGGCAGCCAGCAGTTAACTTTATAAAACTTTGTGGCAAATTCAATGACTATAATTTCATTTATTGTCCGTATTTTAGTCAAAATGTTTTTAAAGTCGTAAATAAGGCTTGTTGAAACCCTGTCACACTCATCCCACATGTAGATGCTTTCTGATACCTCTGCAGCAGACGTCTTTTGAAAACACTGTGACAAAAGGAGAAATTGCTCAAAACGACCAATTTCTCCTTGTCAAAGTGTTTTCAACTTTTTTTTCACATTTTTGTCAAAATGTTTTAAATGTTGTCTGCTGCAAATTTGCTGTATGTGGGAAAGTGTCACACTCATCCCAAAGTACCTTGTGACCGATTTATACCCCGGTATCTTTGGTGCCCAAAAGAAACATTTCAGTGAGATGATTTTTTTGAATGCGAAAAAATATAAAGTTTTGAAATGTAATATAGATTTAAGGACATTGAATATGCCACCTGTGCTGTGAATTATCTGTCTAGGCTTGCTGTTATTATCTCTTAAAGTTTTGACTATATTATATCTTGCATATTTATTCTGTTGAGTAGACAGACCCCTTCATCTTCCAATGCATTTTAACTTGAATATATGATTTTTAAATCGCATCCATTTTACTTCTTGATATAATTAAAGCCATTTAAGTGATGCAATGAAGTATTTTTAATTTGTCTGTTTTGCAAGGGGGGTATTATCATACCCTTGGTGTTGTCGTCATTTGAGTTGTCACAAAACGTTAGCCTTACCTCCAAAACCATTCATTATTTTCAAATGAAACTTGGTACACATGTTTCTGGGAACAAAACACATGTCAATACAAAGTCTCATAATTTTAGCTTTAATCATTATACAGAATTGCAGACGAGCGCTAGCTTTTTTGTACTAGAAAGATGTTCTACCTCTGAGCAACAGTCTGGTACTCGTTTTGCGTTGTTCTGGTGAATTTAATCACCTTTAGAGTAAGAAAGAGTTCTAGTTGTTACAAGAGACATAATTTATAAAATATGTGTATTTTATATGTCTCTGTTTTTTACTAGTTTGATTATTTGACACATTGAAGGCTTTGTTTTTTTTTATTACTTCACTTTCAGAATCTAAGCCTTAATAGTTAAACATTCTTATTATATTTGCTATTTGTTTAAATAAAGTGCTTTTAATCATTTTCCACATGCAAACACATTTTGACACATCTGCAGCAGATAACTTATGAAAACAATTTGGCTAAATGATTTTTAAAGAGCAATTTTTCCTTTTCCCTCAAAATGTTACAACTCTTTTCAATAATGATACTTTCATTTTTAGAGATTATCCATGTTTTGGCTCAATGTTTTTTTCTACTGCAAATGTGTTTAAATTGGAAATGGTTAATTGGTTAATCAGAATCTTGAAATCCCCAGTTTCAACAGATCTGTTTTGAACAACTGATAAATATTTGGCCGAAAAGAATAATTTTGAAGCATCTGCAGGAGATGACTTTTAAAAACATAGTGAGAAAAGAAGAATATATCTAAAGAATATAATTATGAACAGAGCTCCGGGAAAATGATTATTCAAGTACTTACAACCTGGACATCAACACTTTGATTTTGATCTGCAGTGTTTGCCAATTAGTCACAGAAACTTTCATGTTCATCTACTGCAGACCAATTTAACCCTTAACCTCATACGGCAATTCTGCAGCAGACGACTTTGAACAAAAAATAGAACATCTCCATAATTGAATGGATAACCTATGACAAAAAGTGGAAAACATTGTGGCAAAAGGAGAAATTGCACGTTTTGTGCAATTTCTTCTTTTGTCACTGTTTTCAAAAAGCCATCAGAAAGCGTCTATATGAGGGAAAGGGTTAAATCATATTGGTAAAAATATTAAAAATCTCCCATCAATGAAGGTATAATCACATTCAAAATTATTATGACTCTTTATGAACAATGTTCCCCCTTTTGTTTTCATAAACTCACAATTTGAAATATTTATTGTTAACCCTTTCCCTCATACGACAATTGAATTCTGCAGCAGACGAATTTGAACATATTTTGTCAAAAAATAGAAAATCTCTATAATTGAATGGATAACCTATGACTTAAAGTGGAAAACATAGTGGCAAAAGGAGAAATTGCTCGTTTTGAGCAATTTCTTCTTTTGTCACTTTGTTTTCAAAAAGCCATCTGCTGCAGAGGCGTTGAAAAGAGTCTATATGAGGGAAAAGGTTAAGCTTTTCAAGACACTGTTTACAACCGGTGTCACTACACAGAGTCTGGTAGAGTCCGGTCGAGTCTGGTTGTCAAACATCCCACTATATCAATGTTTTGTTGTGTTTTTGTATTGAAATGAATAAAACAAAGTGTCATTGTATCTAATAAATAAAAAATTATTATGTATTTGCCTGTTTTAGTTCATTTGCATATGAATATAGAAATATGATATGTGTGACAGTGGCCGCCATTTTGTTTAAGCAAATCTTCAAACCAAATCCTATTTAGTTCGGTTTTATTAATTGGAAGCCGCCAGGAGGCGTCTTCCTGTAGGGATGCTTTTAATTTTCGGTCAAGGAGAATATTTAGACCTGCCAGCGTGACCACATATCTTGATTTCTCTTTGTCCTTTCTAAGTACATTAATTTAAGGTAATGACTTTTAAAACATCCCTTTTACACTCTATATACATGTGCGAGTTTTACAAATTAAAAACAAAAGACAAAGGCCAGTATATTAATTGAATGTATGTACATTTTTATTGAAGCGAAATTCATACTGTATCTACTCGACAGTAAAATAGAGAACCCTTCTATTGAATTTGTAAATGTAGTCTGGTTCCTTAAAATTACATGCTATGATATATTACGCAGTAATTAGACGATGAAGCCTCGTCCCGTATTCACTAAACTTTTCAATTTAGATATTTGTCTAAATCTAAATCTTAATATTTAGTCCACGTTTTAGATTTAATCCGTATTCACCAACGCATTTTAAACCGATCTCAATTTGGTCTAGTGTGTAAATGTCGTAAGCGGCCACGCAGCGACTCTGGTTCCCGAATCAAGTTAAGAGCTAAAATAAAAGACAGTACAATTCATCTATAGTCTATTTATAAATTTTCATTTTTATCGCAATTTCACATACATTTTTCATTTGCTTTGCTTTTAATAATCTGACTTTCATGTTCAGTATATACTGGATTCAAAGTTAACTTTGAGTACAATAAATTATTTATTGTCATCGCAAAATGCAGACATGAAAAGATTTAAACCACAGAAATATCTGTTTCAAGATCAATTTCGTTCTTTTTCGCTGTTGCAGTTCCAAATTTCATGAATATCGCGGTAAACACGATATCGGTGTATTTTGCCTAGCCAACAACATGTTTTATCACGGATGCGATGTGAACATCCAGAATACTTAAATGAAATGAAATCTTCTGGTTCTTACAAACAAAGTGTGATCCGATTAACTGAACTGTATTTAACCAGGGTCTTTCAAATAGTACTATTTGAAAGACCCTGATTTAACTTATCACTGTAAATGTAGACAACATTTCAACTCTTATATCAAGTGGTAAATTTACAGTTTGAGAAATAAATTCAAGTAAATTTTCAAGCACTGGTTTAACGTTTTCAAAAAAAATTAAACTAGTTCCTATGTTAAGCCTTTCCCTTAAACGTAGCACATTAAGTAAACATTGGAACATCTTGCTAAATGAAGGTATAATTTATGGACATAAAATAGAAAACATTGTAGCAAAAGGATAAATTCCTCGTGATCAATTTCTCTTTTTGTCACAATGTTTTCAAAAGTCGCTGCAGCTATTGTCAGTCTTTCGGATTACGTGTACATAGAAATACGTTTACTTGATTTTCTGAATGCTAATCACGACACGAGTTCACATCAGTTTCGTCAACTCGAGATTGTGCAATTGTAATCCGACAGCTTTGATTTTCAATTGCTCAATTTGCCACAATAATTTCAACTCTTTTCAATTATCTTACTATCATTTATAGAGATTTTCTATGTTTTGTACTTGATATTAAAGTCTGTCAGAGTAAACATCATTGAAATCATTGTGGCAAAAGGAGAAATTGCTGATAATGAGCAATATCTGCATTTGCCACAATAATTCAACACTTTTCAATTATCATACGATAATTTATAGAGATTTTTTTTACTTGATAATTTCAAAGTCGTCTACTGCAGATTTCTTTTATGTGGGAAACCCTTATCCATTATCATGACTTACAGATACAAACGAAAAACAGATTTTCTGTGTGTCAGCATTATTTGATAAAACATCATAACAGGGCGTGTGTTCAATACAAATAGTTGATTGTTTTTGGTACCAATTTAAATTTATCATAACCTCTTGTCCATTTATCTTTAGTATTATAATATGTCACTTTTTATGATCAGCTTAACTCTAAATTGTCTCATTCACTTAAAACACAGACCACTTAACCCAGGTTAAATATCCTACATAAAACTTATATCTTCAATAATCGATATCAGCATTACTGACTATAGATTAAATTGTTCTAATGTTTGTGGATTTAAATGATCTTTTTTCTTATTTCTTCATGTGAAACGAAATATTGCGGCTTCTCTTTGATGCTTTGCATATGTTTCCGTCTTGTTATTTGCTTAAATAATAATATATTTTGGTCACATATATACCAATACATATTATATTTACGTTTTATAACTTAAAAATCGAATAAAACATTGTATTTATTGCTCGGTAATGACCAGACTCTACCAGTCTCCTCTGTCACGCATATCATATTTCTATATTCATACGAAAATGAACTAAAATAGGCAATTACATTATTATTTGTTATCTATATGATACAATAACACTTTATTATATTCATTTCAGTACAAAAACACAACAAAACATTGATATACTGGGATATATAACCTCCAGACTATACCAGACTTTGTTTAGGAATACCCATTTACAACATGTAAATATACATGAATGTTTATTAGAGAAAATAAAATCTTCGAAGTACTTGGAGAGTTTATGGTGTTTATTCTTTACATTTCCTGAAAACAATATATATATATATGCATACTATATATATTGATGTTATCCTTTTTAGATCAACTGAGCTCAAGTGATCTATTCATATCACTCTGTCCGTCCCTCCGTCCGTCATTAACTTTTAGAGCTCGGTATTTTAAATTATTCTCTGAATCAGCTTGTTAGATTCCAATCTAGTTTTGTAGAAACATTCCTAGGATGACCCTCTACAGAAATTGGTCATGCCATATTGATTGGTTGAAAAACATGGCAGCCAGGCAGCATTAGAACATTTTAAAATTCCTTTCTTTCAAAAAGTCCTTGTCTGATTTCAAGATAGTTATGTACAGATGTTTCTTCAGTGACTCGCCACATAATTTGTTAAAGCCAAAATGATTAGTTGAAAGACATAGCAGCCAATTGGTATCAGAAAAGGGGTAAAATTTATGTTTGGCTTCAAATGACTACTCCTATACCACTGGACCAATTTCAACCAATTGTCATGACAGTGGTTCTCTTTCAAAGTTGTTCAAAGATGTTAATTCCATACAGAACTTTGAAAAACATGGTGGCAAGGCAGCATCAGAAAAGGTGCAAAATGACAAAACCTTATCATTCTATTCTTATTTAAATAAGTGTCTTGATTCAATACAATTTAGCAGAAATGATCTTAAGTGACACTCTACATTATGTCTTCAAGCTGTATTAAATTCTTCCAAATTCAAAGTTTGACGCATCCATTTTGAAACTTCAGCATAGTAAGAATTTAAGATTCATTGAGCAAGGTTCAGTTTAAGGTTCCATGTTCAGTACAAAAGAAGAGAACTATTCGACTTCAAAAATCCAGCATCTGATAAGATCCAACAAATATTTTCAAAATTTAAGAATGTAAGAATTGGTAAAAAGTATTATAACATTTTCTGCTAGTGGACACATCTTGAAAACATTATTACAAAAAGGAGATATTTCTCCTAATGAACAATTTTTGCTATTACCACAATGCTTTCAGCTCTATTCATTATTGAAGCTTTCAAATATAGAGATATTACATGTATTTGCATAGATGTTGTCCGCTTCAGATACGTTGTAAATATGCTTTTGCAACAGACTACACTTGAAAATATTTTTGAAAGAGGGGTAATTCGACCTATGATTTTTATTCTGTATCAAGATGATTTATGTAACAAGACTACAGGTTTTTCAACAATTAAATTCTAAGCAAAAAAAATAATAAGGTTCATAAACCAGTTAGTTTGAATTGGCAATCAAAGATAACTAAGACAACCGTATAAAAGAAAATACATCAAGCGTAAATAAAGGGGATAAGTAACTGAAATGTATTCTGAAATATCACGTCAAATTATGTGTAGCAACTATTGAACATTTGGCAATAACAAAGATAGGTTCTAAACGTTAAAACAGTTCTATATTTCTGTACAGAAAAGTAGTTGAATTCTTTATATTTTTTAGCTGGTCAGAGAAAAGTGCTCGAGGTGAGCTATTGCCCTATTGGGATCACTCACTATCAGCGTCCAGACGACGTCCATTCAAATATTTTTCTCTGAAACTACGTACTGGTCCGATTTCAAAGTAATATTACAGGGAGTTTCCCTAGGTGGCCCTCATCAAAAGTGTTTAAATAATTCAATTCCAATTATAATTTTGGTTGCTGCTGCATCAGAAAAGCAAAAAAATGCCAAAACGATGCTTGTTTTCTTAATATGAATATAAATATATAGTGAAAACACTTAAAAA
Source organism: Serripes groenlandicus (assembly GCA_031761405.1). NCBI lineage: Eukaryota > Metazoa > Mollusca > Bivalvia > Cardiida > Cardiidae > Serripes > Serripes groenlandicus. The sequence continues at coordinate 143,238,261 of JASEVX010000001.1, forward strand.
ATGTTCTTGTACCAAAGCACTGGCCCGATAACAAAAATGGTTTGGTCCAAAGGTTCCTTGGGTGACCCTTAACCAAGATTTTAAATTATTCTGATCATTTGAAACTGACATAGCACATGTACATGTATATATATATAGTGAACACTTTACGAATCTACTTGTCCAAACATATAGGCCTGATTTGATAATGAGTTGGAAAATGTTCCTGGGGTGAAATCATTACGATCCGTTGATAATTTCTCCTTTCGTTACATTGTTTTCAGCTCTATTCAATGGCTAAACTTTCATTTGTTGAGGTTTATCATATATATATTTTACAAGAAGTTTTCACGAATTGATATATGCTTGACTTTATCATTTGTTAGCGGGATTTTTTAATAAGCCACTTTTGAATTCGTCGTCTGCTGCAGATTTATTTTAACTGAACCTATAGATAAAGATATATATATATATATATATATATATATATGAGTGTGTGTGTGTGTGTTAATATTGCTACCTCATACAAATGTAGACTTTTTTTTCAGAAGCTTCTTAAGTGTTTCTGTAGCTGATTATGAACAACGTCATTGCAAACAGGGTCTTTCAAATATTTACTATTTGAAAGACCCTGTAGCAAAAGCATGATGATCGTAATCTAAATTGTTTCAAAAGGTCGGTTCAACTGCGGCATATATGTATGTGCCCGTTGACCAACTCGGGCACGGGAGGTCGACAGGTTCGATCACCGGCCAGGTAATACATGGGACTACTAATACGCATTAGTAGTCCCAGGTAATACCAAAAACTTTAATATGGTAGTAATAGCTGCCCTCCATGGCGCTAAGTGATGCGGGGGTTAGCATTACGACTGACTGGCTGTTGTCAGGATTAATAGACCAGTAGTTCTGGTAAGGTACCAAGGAAAGGCTGCAATACAACTGAATTTTTTTTTAAAGCGGCGTTAAACACCAGACAATACCAGGTAGGCCTACTATGTAAGACGGTTTTGCGCGTTTTTTTAATTATTTCTCTTTTTTTTTTTTTTTGAATAAACTGTGTGTTGAATTAAATGTGTATCTCTGTATTGAATTGATGAGATTTAAAAAAATATATTGTAAATATCATGGATGGCTACGTCGCATTACATTTTTTTGACGGATGGCGCGAAACTTCCGCAACAGCAGGTGAATGAGTTTATACTTTACCACAGCACCTGCTTATTCTTCCGCGATTTGTTGACGTTTTAAACTGGATAAAAAGTAAGCTATTTTCTGGCATGTCATCATATAAAAGAGACATTTTCTTAAGTTAAAAAATTAAAAAGATACTTGAAGTGTTTTATAAATTATTTTTGTCGCACTGATTTATAATACAACAGGAAAGTTAGAGAACTATGTTATGTATATTACGTCAGGCGGAAGATTTCCTTTATTGTGGATTGTTACAAGGCAATGTTATGTTTCTGTCAGTCAAAACACGATGACTTTGTCCTTTCTGTTTTAATTCAAGCACATAGTCTGCATCATGGGAAATTGTTTTAAAGCACAGAATAATGACGATATATCTCTGCTACGAGGCACAGAGAGCGGTGAAGTGTCCGAACAGGCACTGGGCCCACCACCACCGTATCAGGTATGTTGATATGTTTGTTTTGTTTTTCTTTCCACTTCGTTAACCACAGTCTCACAGACGAACAATGTCTTTGTCTCCTATAGACACTCTTTCTTTAACATGCTAAACTTATAGAATTGGTTATTTGATAAAAGATTAAACTTTCAAAATATTCGAAATAAATTGTTACTAATAAAGTTAGAGCCCAGCCAGACATTTGATGACATGAACAGCTGATAGAAATGACTCAGACTATGCTCCACTGAATTTGCGACTGAAAAGGAAACAATGGACAGTATGTTCAGTTTGCCTGTGTACAATGCAAAACACCATGTTCACTATCATATATATCTTTGAAATTTCATTACATTTTAAATGTATTGTTTCAAGGATAACATTTTGTATGCAGGCTCCATGAATTTAAAGAATGCAGACTGTCTATTTACCAATGAATTTATTTTGACCCTTTCCAAGATACAATTGATTGATTGGGTTTTAACGTGATTTTAACCTAACTATAATTATGTTGTGTGACTTTCTCACACCAGTGCTCAACATAAGTCTTGCTAATCATCTGTCACACAGAGTTCGGGAGAACTCGTCGAACTGCAAACTCGCCGTACTAGTAAGATAGAGTGGATTCTGGCGGTCCCTAGACTTACTGAAATCGACCTGAATACTGAAATCGACTGAAATCGACGTCAAATTACTGAAATCAACCTGTATTATTGTTGTTTGTGTTATTTAATAATCAATGAATTATTAATACTATACATTAATATGTTTCTTTCAATAAAATATGAAAAAAAAAAGATTTTTTATGAAATCGACTTCTCAATGTCCAAAATAACGAAAATAACCATTAGAACGGCAACGGTGTCGTGTGCGATTTGAAAATCTATGAAAGTTACTCCAATTCTCGGTAATCTCCTTATCGAATTAACAGAGAAGAAAGTATATAGGTGTTAGACCGTTTCTTTCACACAAGAAAAGGTCTAACACCTATATACTTACTTCTCTGTTAATTTGTTTATGATATCCGCTAAAATGTAAGGTGAAGAGGGGAATATTAAACTAACATTGGTTTTACACAACTTTATTTTTTAAATCCGATATGTGGACAATTTCTTTAACTAATATTTACATAGAATACATCGTATGCGATTGTAATATCTCGCCATACCGCTATTTCTCTGTTTGGATACATCCGTGCATTCAATTCAATAGATAAGTCTAAGAACTTGACATATGGGTCGGTATTTATGTAGTCCAAAATATTATTACAGACTTGCATTAGAGCGCAGTAATAACAGACGTAATGCTTTACTTCAACAAGCAAGAACAGAAATGAAACTGGTCCAGACATACATGCCCGACTTACCCAGTCAGGAACATGCGTTATATACCTCAGAAAGAGACGGTGAAGCGGTTAAAATTTTGAACATGTATCATCCTGTTATGAATTTAGAATATACTCCATTGAAAACTGTAGGTGACGGTAATTGTATGTATAGGGCAATATCTTTGGCATTGTGTGGTATTGAAGATTTTCATGTGTATTTAAGGTTACTGACATGTCCAGAGATGATTTTAAACAAGTCATCTTACTGCACCAAGTCGAAACACAATGACTTTATAAATGATGTCAGAGTAGTTACAAGTCCATATGACACATTGGTTGCAGATGCCATCCATGATACGTCTTACTCCGAACTGGCACATATATATGCATTGAGTGCAGCTTTGAAACAACCAATAGGGTCATACTTCCCACCTCAATTTAATGTGGAACTTTCTGCAGCTTTCACACGGACTGTGTATGGTAGGCAGGTTTGTGCAAAATCTCAGTCAAAAGTCAAACTAATGTTAATGTGGACATCAATGTTCGCACCAGTTATGATAAGCAGCATAGGTTAAAACGGAAACAAATTAATGTAGAAGGACATATTAATAACTTTGCCGACCAGATCAGACATTTAGAAAACATGGTGTCCGAGAATGATCCATTCGTACGATCTGTCATTCACACTAACGGAAAAACACCGTGCATTATATTGTACACTGATGAGCAAATGGCCGATTTGAAAAATCTGTGTTGTTCCGGCAGAACGGTATTAGGTGTTGACAAAACCTTTAATTTGTGTAAAATGCACGTGACGGTCACGTGTTTCAAGCAAATGACCGTTACTAAAACTAATACAGGTACTAATCCCATATTCTTAGGCCCTATGTACATTCATGATAACAGTGACTTCAAAACATTTAGTCATTTTTTTCATCATCTCAAAATCAATTTGATAGATGCACCGCAAAGCAAACTGGTGATAGGTACTGATGATGGCTATTGTCAATGGTCAATACCGGAATATAAGAAGCGCGATTGTTGGTACGGGTGAACTGCGCTTGTCTGATAACTGTAAACAGTTTGCAAAAACCAAACTTGAATGGCTTGGAATGTCCGAACTACAAAGAAACAACCATTACACTAAGTTAAGGAAATATGTAAATCGTGACGGTAGAATAATAAGCTCAACTGACGGGCAAACGCAAGTACTCGGTCCAACAACAAACGGCAAAAAACCAGGTCAAAGGAAACGTAAAGTAAATGCCAAAATTATAAAAAAAATTCCATCTGTTAGAGATTCAGGCTCATACTAATGTTTTACGGGAGATTTCCTGGTTTGCAAGCTCTATGTTGATTTATAGGTTTCTCGGGTATGGATGGCCCCGGGTCCAGATGTCGGCAATGTTTGCATGCTAAACAGTGGTGCAGACACGGCCGGTAGCTGGGTGCTGCTGCTTGGCCATGTTTTGAATCTCTATCAAATGAAATTAGTTCGGCAATGTACATAAAATAAAAACTAAACATGGAGCTCTGTGTAGGGTCTTTCACGGCCCGTGACCTAGTCGGGCGCACAGACTCTATTTCGGTAATCGAATATGAGATAACGGATAAAGGGAAGGAAATGAAATACATGTATAACAAGCAACCGTTTCACCATTTTATATGTTAGGTATTTGCTCTCTGTATTATTTTAATAAATGTAGCCTATGTGTTTTATTGTTTATACGTGAGATAACTGTAAATGGAGCTCTGTGTAGGGTCTTTCACGGCCCGTGACCTAGTCGGGCGCACAGACTCTATTTCGGTAATCGTAAATGAGATAACGTGATGTTTGCTCTGTATTATACATGTACTATGTGTTTTATTGTGTGTAAGTGTACTTTTGTTTGTAGCATTGCCATCTTTTCTAATACATGTAGCCTATGTGTTTTATTGTGTTCTAATACATCTTCTACCAAGTAAATTTCTGTCTATATTATATCGGTGGCTATTTTAATGCATGAATCCTAAATGTATTTCATTGTTTATTTTTTTGATATTTGTCATATTTTTTTTAAAGTATAGTTCACTTCTGGTTTAATGATATGTATTTTTCGTAACTTGTATATTTTTATATAAATTTAATGTTGGGCCATGAGAGAGTTCCTCCCCGTGGTGTGGCCTGGATATTACATTTCTTTTGGAAACACCAATTTTTATTCTATTTAATCCTATTTATTGAGAAATGTAATAACTAAACACTCTTGCATGTTATGTAGATTAGTTAATTAAAATCCCTACAAATTAACAATTAGTTAAACAAATTAACAGAAAATTAAGTATATAGGTGTTAGACCTTTTCTTTCACACCTTTAAGGAGATTACCGAGAATTGGAGTAACTTTCATAGATTTTCAAATCGCACACGACACCGTTGCCGTTCAAACGGTTATTTTGAACATTGAGAAGTCGATTTCATAAATAATCTTTTTTTTTTCATATTTTATTGAAAGAAACATATTAATGTATACTATTAATAATTCATTGATTATTAAATAACACAAACAACAATAATACAGGTTGATTTCAGTAATTTGACGTCGATTTCAGTGGATTTCAGTAATCAGGTCGATTTCAGTAAGTCTAGGGACCCGATTCTGGAGATTTCGTCTAACTACCATTTCGTCTAACTGATACTATAGAGTAAACGGGGTAGAGATTTCGTCTAACTTATCGTATATAGTACAATGTAATCTATATCGATATGAAGGTGTTATAGTAAGGTGTTAATTGACCGATTATAGTAAATGACAACAAACAATTTCACTTAGTTTTAACATTTTATGGTTTTAATTCGTAATTGTAATATGTATTTGTTATAATTTCATTGATAATTTACAGTAAATTCAATACTTGTCCTAAATGTTTTCAATTATTTTCCCAAAATTTTATGGGAAATTCAAAGATTACAGGAATAGAATAATTATATCGATGGCTCCTTTCCTTACATGACTTATACCTTTTCCAAGCTTTCAACTCAATAACAATTAGAATAGTTATATCACGTTCAGTCAATCGTCAATTCAAAGAAGAAAAATAGAAGTCGTTAAAAATTAACGATGACTCCTTTTCTTACATGAATTATACCTCTTTCAAATTAATCAAAATATTACGGGAATAGATTAGTTATATCACGTTCAGTCACTCGTCAATTCAATGAAGAAAAATAGAAGTCGTTAAAAATTAACGATGGCTCCTTTTCTTACATGAATTATACCTCTTTCAAATTAATCAAAAAATTACGGGAATAGAATAGTTATATCACGTTCAGTCACTCGTCAATTCAATGAAGAAAAATAGAAGTCGTTAAAAATTAACGATGGCTCCTTTTCTTACATGAATTATACCTCTTCTAAGCTTTCAACTCAATCAAAATTACGGGAATAGAATAGTTATATCAACATCGCGGGAAAAGAAGAACTACTGAGAATAATTTTCCAAGCATTCGGCTCAATCAAGATTACGGGAATAGAATAACTATATCACATTCAGTCAGTCATCTTCAATCATTATAGGAAAAAGGGAAGTCGTTAAAAATAATCGAGGGTTCTTACAATATTTCTAATATTAATATATATCGACATAACGGGTACAGGACAATAAGGTAGACGACTTTCGACTCTATACACATTAAGAGAGAGAGAGAAAATAATCAATCTTACCGTTTTCACAAGTTGTTATTAATTAGCATTAAACATGTTTGATTATAGCCGATTAGATCTATCCATTTAATAGAAAACCTTTATTTTTTAATAATTAATTACACCACAACACAACACAATTAGAAATATGCCGTCAATCATTTACACAAAGTCGATAAACAGTTAATTGAAATAAAGTGCAATAAACAATATAATCTAAGTTAAGTGCAATAAACTATATAATTGTAAATGTTATAACAAATAACATTAGAATAAATATAAACATCATATAGACATATGGGTTTTTTCATGTTTCGTACAGTACATCTGGACGGAGGTTACAAATCATATTCTATACTGTTCTGCAATGAATAACAACATTTTATTAATATAAGAACACATTGGAATATATTGGACATAAATGGTAAGTCAAATTTATTAACTGAGCTTATAAACAATTATAATATTTAACTTCTAACTATATACTACACATAAGACATAATAATCCTTCTTGTTTATAAGTTAGACGAAATCTCTATCCCGTTTACTCTATAGTATCAGTTAGACGAAATGGTAGTTAGACGAAATCTCCAACATCCATATAGAGTAACCATTAGGATAACTCGTCGACTTAAGGATAATATAGTACTTTACAATCTATATCGATATGAAGGTGTTAGTGTTAAAGTAAGGTGTTAATTGACCAATTGGATTGAAAAGATAACAATAAATTCAATAAGTTTTAAAATATTATGGTTTTAATTCATATATTTAATGTGTTTGTAAAATAATCATTTAAATCCTTTTCTTTTTATTGCTTCAATATATTATTTTTCATTTTTCATTAACAGGATGAAATAAGTATATAAAATGTTTAAAGATATGTTTCCTAAATATATATATAGTTTTAACACTTGTTTGTCAACATTATTTACACGTATAAACACTTTAGTCTAATTATTCACAAATCCTTGGCGTGTATTCGGTCTTTACTGCCAAATGGCTCCATTTCATACATTATTTTAACTTGTCAGATGTCTTCACGCTTCATCGTTTCATTCCGGTCTTAAGAGGAATTACTGGTTTAATGTAGGAAAAGAAGAAGTCGTTTATTATAAACGACGGCTCCATTTCATACATTATTTTAACTTGTCAGATGTTTTCAAATTCATCGTTTTATTCTGGTCTTAAGAGGAATTACTGGTTTAATGTAGGAAAAGAAAAAGTCGTTTATTATAAACGACGGCTCCATTTCATACATTATTTTAACTTGTCAGATGTTTTCAAATTCATCATTTTATTCTGGTCTTAAGAGGAATTACTGGTTTAATGTAGGAAAAGAAGAAGTCGTTTATTATAAACGACGGCTCCATTTCATACATTATTTTAACTTGTCAGATGTTTTCAAATTCATCGTTTTATTCTGGTCTTAAGAGGAATTACTGAAATAATGTAGGAAAAGAAGAAGTCGTTTATTATAAACGACGGCTTCATTTCATACATTATTTTAACTTGTCAGATGTTTTCAAATTCATCGTTTTATTAGCTCCACTGGCTGAAAGCCATTCAAGCTTATGTCATGGCGAATTGTCCGTTGTGCGTGCGTCCGTGCGTGCGTTAACTTTTTCCTTTAAACAACTTCTTCTCCCTAACCACTTGGTCAATTTGATTGAAACTTCATAGGAAGCATCCTCTCATCAATGTCCTCTCTTAAATTCCTTCAAATTTGTTTTTATCCAGAGAGAGTGAGAGAGAGATACAGACAGACAGAGACAGAAGTGAGAGCGAGAAAGAGAGAGAGAGGGATAGGAGAAAGAGAGATATAGATATAGAGGGAGAAATAATAAATTCTTACCGTTTTTGCAGACACGATGCTGCCAGCAACTGCAACTGTCGCAGCATAATGCATGCATTCGTTCACTAACCCTGCTGGAACAACTAATACACATATACACATTCATTTCAAGTATTTCTGAGAAATAACTTATCTTGGGATTTTTTATTTATATATATGGGCAATGCAAAGGTGAAACAAACAGAGGGTATAACAAAAGACAAACATCAATTTTTTATTTTTATTTTCACATGTATTTTTAATGAGCAATTAACATGATGTATGATTAAAGCCGACTGTCCATTAAAAAGTTCTTTAATAATTTACCCCAGTTTTTAACATATATTTAACTTCAAAGTTACTATAATCGATAATTATCCTTACTAAGTGTATAGTACTATATAATCATTAGGTCGACGAGTTATCCTAATGGTTACTCTATATTACTAGTACGACGAGTTTGCATAGAGTGTGAGCCCATTGGTGGACAAGAATGATTGTTATCACATTGAATTTTGTCAAACATTGGAAAGAATGATAGCCAGGCTGGGTTTTGTACTTCACAACCTTTGTTTGACAGCAATGTTGAAAGCGGCATAAAACCCAAATAAATAAATTGTTTGACAGCATCTGTTACGACTCGTTGTGCTACCGGGGGCTCGGCTCTAACATACAAAAGTTCTTCTGCTAATTATTTTTAAAAATATCTTGTTAAAATTAAAAACCTGTATCAATAAAAGTTAGATTATTTTTCATATACAATTTGAACTATTGCAATTTCTCCTTTTGCCACAATACCATCTCAATGTGTTTATGAGTTCAAAGGAAACAATGAACAATGAGTTTTGTCTGCACAATGCAAAACACAAGGTTTAATTACATCTTTTCAATTTGTCTAATCTAAAATGCCTACTTCTAAAAATACAGAAAGTATTATTTCTCCATTTGTAACAATGTTGGCAAAAATTGTCTACTGCATATGCATCAAAATGAAAATACAAGTTGGGATGGTTTCAGGAGAAAAATGTCCCTCTGATATAAGTTTCAGACCCTTTATATGATAAACCAACATCACATAGCTCTGACCATCAAAGCAATCAAGTTTCACTACTTCTTTCCATTTGACTCAAACTTTGGAAAGCAAAAGCAGTAAAATGCCAATTTCATTATTTTGAATTCAGGAAGAAAATGGGTCTGGTCCGATCAATGAGATGGTTGACCTTTGAAATCACGTCCCAGTTACTACTAACTAAGAGAGTTTAAACCCTTTCCAACTTAAAAACTCATTTTGATATATCTGTAACATAATTTTTATAAATTATTGTTACAAAATGAGAAATTGCCCATAATGAGCAACTTCATCTTTAACTTCATTTGCTTTCCTCTCATTTAAGTGATTAAACTTTCATTTTAGAGAACTTTGATATATTTGTCTTGTTATTTTCAAAGCTGTCTGCTGCATTTGTTGAATGTTCAGTTGGTATGAGTCAAAAGAAAATCTGGTTAGAGTAAATATTGTATCCGATAGATATTATCTAAGTATTTACAAGGAACATAATTATGTAAAGTGAAAGCTTTTGTTGTCTGATGGTGCATTTGGTAAGATGCACAAGTTGCTGGTGATTTGTATTGTATTGTAATAGATGGACCTTTGGTAATGATATTTATTAGTCATATTTTGGTAAATAATTGATTTACTTTTTTAAACAGAGAGGCAATTAATGACTTAAATATTTGAAGTAGAATTTACTTATTTAATGAGAAAGAGTTATTATTGAATGACACTCACAATCATAAACCTGCTTTGATAATAAAGCGTGTGCAGTTGAAATGCACAATTCACTAGGATCTTCTATTGTTTAAGTTGATCTGATGGTAACTACCACTTGACTGAGTACTAAGTGTTTCATTTAAGATAACATATTTGCCCCTTTTCACATTTTCATTTTGCCACTCAATGCAAATGTGCAAAGTCAGCACTCTCATGAGAAAATAGATATTGTCTTTTTATCAGTTGATCAATGATAATTCATTATTATATATTCAAAATTAGATAATTATAATCAGTATAAGTTCAATTCTGTTCCTAATATATAATATTGTATCCATGAAGGTGATGGTTACATCAAACTATTATTGATGAAAAATATCATGTTAATAATTATATATTATTGGTATATTATGAATATAAATAATTAAAAAAAAAGGTCAGGAATAAGATAGAAATAAATTCTATTTTCAGAATCCACTAACTCAAATCTATAAGTTTTGACATATCAAGGAACAGAGTGTTGGCAAAAAATCCCTTTAAAATGTTCATGTTAGCGATGTAAAATTTAAATATTGTGTTTTTGTAATTTTGATACATGTCTTTTTAACAGTGAAGGCCCAGATAAGTCTTACTGCATTACAATATGAAATTTGTTTTTATGTCTCTCCTACTGTCAGTTTTTAGGGCACATATTATGATGAGACGAAATGGAGATTCAGGGGTATGCAATGTATAGTGCTTGTCCTGTATTGCTGTCACTGTTGCGGTGGACATAACTTTTGACCCATTAGAGATATGGCATTGATATTAGGCTTTTGTTCTCCTTATGACAAATCATTTGCAGTTATACCAAACTGTTTGATATTGACTCAGGTTGTAACTGTATGTAATTTAAGAAGCAGTTACATCATTTTGGTGTTCACATCTTGTTGAAATCTTTCATTATGAGCAAAGTCTCATTTTCCAACAATATTTCAAAAGTTGTCTCCGGCAGATGTGGCAAAATGAGCCTGCATGAGGGAAATGGCTATTGGGTACCTTAACCCTTTCCCTAAATAGACGCTTTCTGACGCCTCTGCAGCGGACGACTTTTGATGTTTTTTCAACTCAATTTAATATATTTTTCACATTTTTAGCTCTACTGGCCAAAGGCCAGAAGGGCTTATGTCGTGGCGATTTGTCCGTCGTCTGTGCGTGCGTACGTCCGTCCGTAAACAATTTCTTGATAACACGATACAGTCTTCAACTAAACTTATACAGTAGTTAGATATCCATGAGAGCTTGGTTCCTTTCGAAAACCAGCCAGATCCGCCCATGCATGACTGGATAATGGCCCTTGAAATGGTAAAAATTGCTATAAAAGAGCTTGTTAACACGATACAGTCTTCACTTTTGATTGTATCTCAACCAAACTTATACAGTAGTTAGATATCCATGAGAGCTCAGTTCCTTTCGTAAACCAGCCAGATCCGCCCATGCAAGACTGGATTATGGCCCTTGAAATTGTCCAAATTTCTATAATTGAGCATGTGAACACAATAGAGGCTCCATTTACTATCTGATCTTCACCAAACTTAGATAGTAGTTAGATATTGATGAGAGCTTGGTTCCTTTTGAAAATCAGCCAGATCCGCCCATGCAAGACTGGATTATGGCCCATGAAATTGTAAAAATTGCTATAATACAGCTTGTGAACACAAAAGAGCCTCCATTTACTATCCGATCTTCACCATACATACATGCTCTGGATTGAAAATGACCAAAGAACCATACCAGTAGAGCATAGGCCCTCATGGGCCTCTTGTTACAGGTATGTTTTCAAAGTTGTCTGCTGCTGATTTGTTGTATGTGGGAAAGGGTTAAAGATTCATCTCACTGAGACAATTAATACTTTTGAGTACTCACAACATAGGGTTCACATGAGTGGTAAGACAATAAAATATTGTTGAACAGGGTCCAGTTTACTCCCCTTTTTCTTGATCACTGTTTTTCTAATGCCTTTCTTCAGGAGCATGTAAGTCACCGAATGCCTATGTACTACCCAACACCCAATGTGAGTCGACCTGCCAGTCAGCTAACTGAGGAAGAACAAGTGAAGATTGCTAAGCGGCTGGGGTTAATCAGTCATCTTCCTACTGGAATTTATGATGGTTCGTCTAAGAAAGGAAAAGAGTAAGTGAATTTTGAAGTATTTTCCTATTCCTGACTGATGCTGTTAAATGAGGAATGATCCATTAAGATCTACCTTAACCCTTTCCCACGAACAGCATATCTGCAGCAGACAGCTTTGAAAACCTCTAAATATAAAAATTGAAAAATCTCTATATAAAATTACATTTGTTGAATAGAGATAAAAAATTGGCAAATGGTTAAATTGCTCATTAGGAGCAATAGATCCTATTCTCACAATGTATTTAAAATTGTCTGATTTGAGTGCCTCAAAAAGCATTTACATGTTGGAAAGAGGTAAACTATGTTCTATTTTAGAATATGAAATCAGATTTAAATTCTGCTGAAAATTATATTGCCTCTGAAGCAGACAACTATTAAAGACATTGGGACAAAAGGAGAATTGCTCATAGTGAGCAATTTCTTCTTTTGTCTCATTATTTTTAGACTGTATTCGATAATTAAATTTTAATTTATAGAAATATTCCTATTTTTTCCCAGATGATTGCAATGTCGTAGTGCAGATTCGTTGTAAGTGGGAAAGTGTTAAGGAAATAGAATCTCTTTTGATCTTTAACCTTTTCTTGATAAAATCTAAATTTTTTGGGCTCACAAGTTGGGAGTTACATATACAACCATTTTGCTTTACTACATCAGTTGATGTCCCGAAACCAGGGACCTATTGAATGTATTCCGGTTAATGTAGAAAATTAGAACATAGGTTAATTATGATAATTTTCATTTCTACATAAAACACACATTAATCAGGCTATAGAAAAGATGACCTTTAGAAACTGCCTTTGAAGATTAACCCTTTCCCACATATAGACACTTTCTGATGCCTCTGCAGCAGACGACTTTTGAGAACACTGTGACAAAAGGAGAAATTACTCAAAACATGCAATTTCTCCTTTTATCGCAGTGTTTTCAACTTTCTTCAATTATCATAGTAGAATTTTTATAGAGATTTTTTACATTTTTGCAAATGGTTTTCGAGTCATCTGCTGCAGATTTGCTGTCCCTTTCCAACATACAGACACTTTCTAACGCCTCTGCAGCAGACAGCTTTTGAAATAATTGTGGCAAATAGAGAAATTGCTCATAAAGATCAATTTTTCCCTTTGCCACAATGATTTCTACTCTATTCAATAATTATACTTTCATTTATAGATTTTTTTCTCATTTTTGTCAAGATGATTTCAAAGTGTCGTCTGCTGCAGAATTGTTGTATGTGGGAAAGGGTTAATTATCAGCCTGTAAACCCCTATCATAGCATGATCGGTATCTTTTCTGATTGAGACAATTTTTGTAGAAGATAACTTTTTAAAACCCTATACCGCATACAATAAATCTGCAGCAGACAACTTTGAAAGCATCTAGATGAATTAAACCCTCCATAATAGAAAGTACATATTGTATATTATTGAATTGAGTTGAAAACATATTGCCAAAAGAAGAAATTGCTCAATTTGAGTAATTTCTCCACTTGGCACAATGTTTTCAAAATCATCCACGCTTATGCTTTAAAATACATGAACATCTATAGGTGGGTTAGATAGAATCAATTTGTTTATATAAATTTATAATTTAAACATGCACTTCTCAAATGTTTTGTGTTATTCTCTCTCTACTACCCAAAAAATACCGGTTATATTGCTAAAGCTGTTGAATATTAACCTTTAAATCAATACTGCAGGTATTTAATTGTTTAACATATGACAGATTCTAAAACATTGGAGAAAAAGGAGAAATTTCCTTTGTCAAAATTTACTATCAATTTTCAGTTGTAGCTATGATCTTTTTACACTAGAAATATCAGATCAGCTAATTTGTTTAGGGTAAAATCCAGTTATAACTGTTTATCCTTTGCCATATACAACACATTTGCAGCAAACTACATGTACTTTGAAAACATTACAACATAATATAGAAAATCTCTATAAACGAGAATATGATTATGATAAAGGTTTGAAAACATTGTGAATAAAGAAGAAATTACTCATTATGTGCAATGTCTCTTTTTGCCACAATGTTTTCAAAAGTTTGCTGTAATGCGCCTGTAGGTTGGAAAGTATTTATCATAACCAATTATAGATAGCCTCATACATAGTTAATTTATCTTACCCAGAGCAATTCGTAATAGAATATGTAATATAAATCAATGTACTGTGTTTTGAGCTGTAGGATATGAGGCAATTATTGTCTTTGAAAGATGACCATATTGGCTGTGATTATGAAAATATACCGTTAACCCTTTCCCTCATATAGACTCTTTCTGACGCCTCTGCAGCAGACGGCTTTTTGAAAACATAGTGACAAAAGAAGAAATTCCTCAAAACGAGCAATTTCTCCTTTAGCCACAATGTTTTCCACTTTTAGTCATAGGTTATCCATTCAATTATAGAGATTTTCTATTTTTTTGACAAAATACGTTCAAAGTCATCTGCTGCAAAATTGTCGTATGAGGGAAAGGGTTAACCCTTTCCCAAATACAACATTACTGCTGAAGATGACTTTGAAAACATTAAATCAAAAATATGGAAACTCTATAAATAAAAATTTAATAATTAAAAACCTTGTTGCAAAAGGAGAAATTGCCCATTTTTAGCTATTTCTCCATTTATCACAGTATTTTCAAAGGTCATCTGCTGCAAAGGCGTCATAATTTGTCTGGAGATGTAAATGGGAAAGGGATAAACATGACAATTTGGCAATGATTTCTGACATTTTATCTACTACCGTATTGCTATTTTAGTGTTTTTTTAACCTTTTCCTGCATGTATACATCAGTATGCAGCAGATAACTTGGAGAACAAAGAGGCAAATGAATTGAAAATATTTGTTTACCATAATGAAAGTGTGATGATTAAATAGAGATGATAACAATGAAGCAAAAGGAGAAATTTCCATCAATGTTTTCAAAATCATCTGCTGCTGATGGGAAACAGTTAACTGAGAGATTGGATAACCCTTCTCCACATACAACAAATCTATGCCAGATGATTTTGAAATAGTTTAGGCAAACATTTGGAAATCTCTATAAATAATGACAGTTATTGAAAAGAGATGAAAACATTGTGGCAAAAGGGAGAAAGGCATCAGGAAGCGTCTGTATCAGGAAAGGGATAAGAGATAATTAAAAAAAAAGAGTGTAACTGCATGACATGAGCAAATATTTCTTTTTCAAACAGGCAAACACTCCTCCAACAAATTCGATAAATTTACCATTTTGAACAAAATACGGTGTGACTTCAAAATATCATGGAAAATATTTGGAAAATCTCTGAAAATAAAATTAAGAATATTTAATAGAGGTGAAAACGTTTTCAAAAAACATCTGTAGGAAAGTGTGGGATGGGTGATTAAAATGGTTTTTCGGGTGACCATTTACCTGAAAGCCAAGATGTTTTGTCTAACAACATGTGGTGTAACATTTTCACCCTTTATCGTATTATGCAGTCTTCGATAATCTTCTGCTTTGAAATTGGGTGACCTCTAAGAAAACAGTTTAAGCTAGGTTGAAAGTCTAAGACATTGCCATACCTACATTGTAATATGCCCATGAGCTGTGTCATGCTAAATGGGGTCAAGAGGCATCCTTGAGTCTGAATAACATTTAAATGTGTAATAATTTAATAGTGGGTTTAGACTAAATATTTGTACAGCTACAGCTATATATGTACATGGCAAATCGATGATTTAGTGTTAAATGGTTATAACTACATGTAATTATTATATTAATGTTTCTATTATTGTACATGTAATCAGGGACACTATATTGTAATATAGTGTCCCTGATGTAATGTTTGAAGCAGTCACAACGTTTTTCATTGATCCATCAAAATATGCAGATAATGAATATTTCACTGCATGCAATTGCAACAAGACCCTAACACTTTCCCACAAGCAATAAATCTTCAGCAGACAAGCTTGACAATATCCAGGCTAAAATATGAAATATCTCAATAATTGCAAAGATAAATATTGAACATAGTTGAAAACATTGTGTCAAAGTTTGAGCAGTTTTCCCTTTTGTCTCTATGTTTTCAAAAGTTGTCTGCTGCAAAGACATCAGAGAGCGTGTATGTATGTGTGAAAGGGTTACAATTTCTGTTACTGACATGTCTCTCTTGGCTTTCTTACAGATGCGTGATATGCATGGGAGATTTTAGTGTTGGTGAGCAGTTAAGAATTCTACCATGTATGCATTCATATCACAAGGACTGTATAGACGACTGGCTAATGCGATCTTTTACGTGTCCCTCATGCATGGAGCCTGTGGATGCGGCGTTGTTAACCACCTATGAGACTAGCTAGCGATGGGGGTTGTGGTGGGTGTGTTTTTAACTTCAGACGGTATTCACGATGGACCGATTTATCACAGTATAAAGCTACTTTGTGTTGCAGATCTATTCTGGTTAGCTGCTTACTGACTTGACTCACTGTGTTGTTCTAGTGAGATAGTGGGTTTTTGTGATGCAATAAACATGCAAGTGAAAATAACCATATTTTATAAAAACCTACGACATGGAAAAGCTTGAAGCCTTGAGTGAAAGCTATGATTAATAGTACATGCTTCATAACAATAACGCCCTGTTGTGGAATTAAAAAGTAAATGACACGGAATCATGGACAAACGTGCATTTCTATACCAAACTTTATTTTTGAAGAATCTCACATGAACCATCTTATTGAGAGATAGGCGAACAGTCTGCTACTCAATGAACCCTTTCCAACATACAACAAATTTGCATTAGATGACTGAAAACATTTCAACAAAATTATGGAAAATCTCAATAAATGAAAGGATATTTATTGAATATGGTTGTAAACATCGGGGCAAAAGGGATAATTGCCCATCATGAGAAATTTCTCCATTTGCTGCAATGTTTACTTATGTTGTTTGCAGCAGATGCATCAAATTGTGTCTGCACAGTGGAAAGGGAGGGTCTAAAGATTTTCTGATGATAACAAATGGGAATGCAAGAGATAATCTATAAATTCGAGTATCTCGACCTTTGTTATTATTGATAAGGGTGAATTTAACATTAGTTATCTTACTACTGAAGAATGCTATATTTAGGCTCTTACAATCGATGGCCTCATGCAAAACAAGATACAGTTACAATCCTCTTGCTTGATTTCCAAAAACTGTTTAACCCTTTCCCTCATATAACAATTTTGTGGCAGATGACTTTGAAAAGATATTGACAAAAATCTGAAATATCTCAATAAAGGAGGGTTCAACTATTAAATAGAGTTGAATTTACTGTGGCAAAAGGAGAAATTGCTTGTTTTGAGCAATTCCTCCTTTTGTCACAGTGTTTTCAAATGTCGTCTGCAGCAGAGGCATCAGAAAGCGTCTGTGTGTGGGAAAGGGTTAAAGTGTAAAAACATTGATTTATGTCATGTGAAATAGGGGCCTGATTGAATGTAGGAACTGGAGAAAGGTCAGTGGGTGAAAATTGATCCTCACCACATATTGTCAGAGTTGTCACTGTATGGGTCCATGTAACTTCCAAAACCTTGAAGTGTAACCTCACTGACTATAGATGCTTAACCCTTTCCCACATACAGCAAATCTGCAGCAGACGATTTTGAAAATATCTACTCAAAAATATAAAATATATATAGAAAGTATATTTACTAAAAAATGTTGAAAACATTGTGGCAAAAGGAGAAATTGCTAAAAACGAGCAATATCTCCTTTTGCCACAATGTTTTCAACTTCTTTTTTTCTCGTTTTGAGCAATTTCTCCTTTTGTCATGACGTTTTCAAAAGTCATCTGCTGCAGATGCGTCTATAGGTGGAAAAGGATTTTAAGTCTTCGTATGCATTTCTCCTTTTGCCATTCTGTTGTCTGCTGAAACTTTTGTCAAAATATTTCTGCACCTTGGAAGAGTTTTAAGAAAATGTCGAAAATGGTAAGACCTGTATTTACATGAGGAGGTTTAAGTTCTATTACATATTCTCAATGAAAGGCATGGTCACGTTAGAGAAAAGCCTATGCTCATAAAATGTAAGGAACTATTTACCTTGTGATTAAGGCTTATACTTCTATATTTTTCTACAAATGCTTTCAATTTGGACTCGTCTAAGACTCTAATAAAAGCATATAAGGTAATGGATTAATAGATACGTTATTAAGATGCTTCACTATGCCTAAGGGACTTACAAGTGTGTTTCTCTGAAAGATAATTTTTTTAAGGCTTCAGGTAGAGGCATTTTATTCAAGATGATAGGTGCAATATATGTCATTTAAATCCCATTTATTAGCTTGACTATTCGAAGAATATGAGAGCTATACTACTCACCCTGGCGTCGGCGTCCACGTCACACTTTGGTTAAGGTTTTGCATGCAAGTTCTTAAATACTACATGTATTGCATTGAAACTTTCTAAAACCCTACCAAATTATCACACCAATGTAGATTATCAAGTAAGATAACTCTATCCTGCATTTTATGCAAGTTATGGCCCTTTTTTACTTAGAAATTTTGGTTCAAGTTGTGCGTGCAACTAAAGAGTCCATATCTTAGTATTTAATTGATGCATTGCATTGAAACTTTCTAAAACCCTACCCAACTATTACACCTGTGTAGATTATCAAGTATGATAACTCTATTCTGCATTTTATGCAAGTTATGGCCCTTTTTTTACTTAGAAATACTGGTTAAAATTTTGCGTGCAACTAAAGTAAGAGTCCACATCTCAGTATATACTTGATGCATTGCATTGAACCTTTATACAACCCTACCCAACTATCACACCTATGTAGATTATCGAGTAAGATAACTCTATCCTGCATTTTATGCAAGTTATGGCATTTGTTTTACTTAGAAATTCTGGTTAAAGTTTTGCGTGCAACTAAATTAAGAGTCCATATCTCAGTATTTACTTGATGCATTGCATTGAAACTTTCTACAACCCTACCCAACTATCACACCTGTGTAGATTATCAAGTATGATAACTTTATCCTGCATTTTATGCAAGTTATGGCCTTTTTGGACTTATAAATTCTGGTTAAAGTTTTGCATGCAACTACATAAAGAGACCATCTCTTAGTAACTACTTGATGCATTGCATTGAAACTTTATACAGCCCTTACCAACCATCACATCTATGTAAACAATCAAGTATGATTACACTATCCAGCATTTTATGCAAGTTATGGACCTTTTTGGACTTAGAAATTCTGGTTAAAGTTTTGCAACTACATTTAGAGTGTAATCTCAGTAACAACTTGAAAAATTGTATTGAAACTTTATACAACCTTTCCCAATTGCACAACTATAAACACAACCAATTAAGATAACTCTATCCTGTATATGGTGCAAATTGTTGCCCTTTTTTTACTTAGAAATTATGGCTAAAGGTTTGCGTGCGACTACATTAAGAGTCCATATCTTAGTAACTACTTGATGCATTCCATTGAAAGGTTATACAACCCTATCTAACCATCACACCTATGAAAATAATCATGTTAAATAACACTATCCTGCATATAATGCAAATTATCACCCACTAAGAAATTGTGGTTAATGTTTTGCATGCAACTACATTAGAGTCCATTATCTCAGTAACTTAAATAAGCGGTGGAATAGTCGAGCGTGCTGTCCTCCGACAGCTCTTGTTGCTTTTACTTCCCTTTCCCACATATAGAAGTGAAAACATTGTGGCAAAAGGTGAACTTGCAAGAGCGATTTCTCCTTTTGCAACACTGTTTTTATCTATTCAATGATTCAACTTTCATTTATTTGGGTTTACCATATATTTTTTTACCAGAAGTTTTCACGACTTGGTATGCAATACTTTCAGAGAAGCTAATCACACATATTATATATGTACTTCGTTAATGTGCATAATTTGTGTTACTGGTGCCTGTGGGTAGTATACCATTATGTCATTGTTGCATAATATGGCAAAAAAAACAAACAACTTCTTATCCTTTACTTTAAACACAATTCTATTGCATAAATTGTTTTCACAATGAATACTATGATTCATACAAAACTATGAAGATGGTCCATTGGAAGAGAAAGCTTTAAGTTTGTAAAAAAATAGTTTTTTTCATTTGTATGTCTAGTATTATTTCAAAGGTGTGAGGTAGCCTTTTGCGTTATCCCTTTCCCTCATACGGCAATTCTGCAGCAGAGGACTTTGAACATATTTTGTCAAAAAATAGAAAATCTCCATAATTGAATGGATAATCTATGACAAAAAGTGGAAAACATTGTGGCAAAAGGAGAAATTGCACGTTTTGTGCAATTTCTTCTTTTGTCACTATGTTTTCAAAAGGCCATCTGCTGCAGAGGCGTCAGAAAGCGTCTATATGAGAGAAAGGGATAAAATACACTATTCAGAATATGTGTAGGGATAAAAAAAAAACCAAGAGATTAGAAGTGGATTGAAGTAAATGAATCGCTTTCTTCAATCGAACGATTCTGTAGTGGATGACCCAGAGGACTAGATAAGAGAGAGTGAACAGATCTTTTCCCCACAATATTTCTCTTATTACTCAACCAAATCCTATGTTGTGGTGCTCCAAAGAATAGTCTCACTGAGACGATTCTTTTGAGCTCCCACAACATAGGGTTTAAATGTCACATGAAGATTTTAGAACCTGAAAAAATGCCCCTTATCTAGAGCTCTGATGACCTTTGAAAGCATTAAATTTTAAGCTATATATATGAAATTTCTCTGCAATGAAATAGTGATTATTGAATAGAATTAGAATCAGTGGCAAGGGGAGAAATTGATAACTATAAGCAATTTCTTCTTTTGCCACAATGATGTATCTGTATATGGGAAAAGTTAAGTATAAATAAAAAAAAAACTGTCATGTATACAATAATGTAAAGAAATATTATGTCTTTCTTATGGAAAACTAGATCATTTCAAATGGAATATATTTATACATATATTGCATCTTATTTCCATAGAAACTAAGAGTGTTCAATAAACCGTTGACATTTTGTGATACTTTATTTGCCACATAAGTGTAATGTGTGTTAGAGCAATATTGTCATTGCTTCACCAAGTTGTTGTGATATATACAGATTGTATGTATGTTGTAATTCTGTGATGTAACTAGAGCTCTAAAAATAATTGTTTTCAAAGTATTAACCCCTTCAAACATACAACAGATCTGCTGCCGATGACTTTGAAAACATCTATGCAAAGCTGTTGAATTTCTCTATGAATAAAAGCTTAATTATAATTAACCCTTTCCCTCATATAAACGCTTTCTGACGCCTCTGCAGCAGACAGCTTTTTGAAAACATAGTGACAAAAGAAGAAATTGTACAAAAAATGCAATGTTATCCGTTCAATTATAGAGATTTTCTATTTTTTGACAAAATACTTTCAAAGTCGTCTGCTGCAGAATTGTCGTATGAGGGAAAGGGTTAAGGGTCATAAACATTGTTGACAAAAGGAGAAATCGCTCACAATGTGTATGAATGTTGGAAAGGGTTAAATCATTTATCATTTTCTGACCCTCTGACTGGGATCTGGGTTGGTAATAAGATAGCCATTGAGGAAAAACAAATGTTTCCCCCTTTCCAGCATACACACGCATCTGCACCAGACATATTTTGAAAACATTGTGGCAAATGGAGAAATGGAGAAATGTCACAATGTTTTCAACTTTATTCAATAATTGTTCTTTCATTTATAAAGTTTCTATATTTTTGACAACATCTCCTGCAGATTTGTTGTATGTGGGAAAGGGTTACGCTCCATAAATAGACATGTCTACACATACTGATAATATTGTGTGAGTGATTACAGCTGTAGAGAGGTGTTGCTCTATAGAGATTACAATTTCCCTTGATAGAAACACATGTTTACATCTAAAGGAGACCTCTATGTAAAACAGGGTAGGAAAAGAAGAAATTGCTCATACAAGTTTAGTACACCTTTTCCCACACTTTATCCGAATATGGGTCATGGTGGAGTGCCCTTGGGCAAGGCACATTTTCTAGCCTAGTACTGGTTTGTTTACCCAGGGAACATGAATAATTAAATTTAATTGCGCGCTAAATGACCTTAGCTGTCGATGCGCCATAAAACAATATACATTCATTATCCGAATATGTGTATTTAGCCTATTTTGCAAATATACATCATTTGTGAACATGTTGCTCTAAAGAGATTTGTTACTGTACATAGGTGCTGTAATCCCTATCCTACATACAATCTGCAGCAGATGTCTTTAACCCTTTCCCTCATACGACAATTCTGCAGCAGACGACTTTTAACGTATTTTGTCAGATGGATAACCTATGACTAAAAGTGGAAAACATTGTGACAAAAGGAGAAATTGCACGTTCTGTGCAATTTCTTCTTTTGTCACTATGTTTTCAAAACGCCGTCTGCTTTAACCCTTTCCCTCATACGACAATTCTGCAGCAGCTACTTCGAACATATTTTGTCAAAAAATAGAAAATCTCCATAATTGAATGGATAACCCGTGACTAAAAGTGGAAAACATTGTTGCAAAAGGAGAAATTGCTTGTTTTGAGCAATTTCTTCTTTTGTCACTATGTTTTCAAAAAAACATCTGCTGCAGAGGCGTCAGAAAGCATCTATATGAGGGAAAGGGTTAAAAACATCTAGACAATATATTCGAAAATCTCTATAAATGGAAGTATGATTATAGAATACAGTATTGGCAATTTCTTCTTTTAGCACAACGTTTTCAGGTCCTCAGCTGCAGATGAGTCAAAATACTGAGTGGGTGGGAAAGGGTTAAGCCTAATCCTGTCCAATAAACACTGTATGCCAAATCTAATTGGGTAGTAATTATAGCTCAGTGTAAGACTTTGGGAAACAATGAATCTGATTGAATGTTATTCCCGTGTGTTAGCAGATCAAAACCTTTGATATTGTGATGGAATGTAGTTGTATGTGTCTTTAATATTAATAAAACTTTAACCTTTTCCCCGCATCAAATAACTTTTAAAAACATGGTGCAAAAGGAAAAACATGCTCATAATGAGCAATTTCTCCTTTTATATAAATAGCCACAATGTTTTCATTTCTATTCAATAGTAAAACATAAGATATTAATGCAAAAAATATGGTGTATCTCAATAAATGAAAGTATATTAATCTCGAGTAGATTTGAAAATAATTTGGCAAAAAAAGAATTGCTCATTCTGCCACATAAATTGCTTTCAAAAGTTGTTTGCTGTATAACAACAGTAGATGCATCTTGCATGTGGGAAAGAGTTAACCCTTTCCCTCATATAGACACTTTATGACGCCTCTGCAGCAGACGGCTTTTTGAAAACATAGTGACAAAAGAAGAAATTGCACAAAACATGCAATTTCTCCTTTTGCCTCAATGTTTTCCACTTTTTGTCATAGGTTATCCATTCAATTATGGAGATTTTCTATGTTTTGACAAAATACGTCCAAAGTCGTCTGCGGTAAAATTGAATGCTGTTCAAGAAAATTTGTATGTATTGCAACTTATGTTCAATACTAATGATTGTTGACGTTATTTTTGCTTTGTTCTTTTATTTGTTTTAATTTATGCTGTTAGGTTACCATTTATTTTTGCTGAACTTGTTTGGGGGTTTGACCTTATCTAATACAGATTACTTTTGACACCTTGCAGAAGAGTTTTTACAGGCAGTTTCTCCTTTTCTCACAACTTTAAACTTTTAATCAAAACTACACCTTTAATTTTAACACAGTGGACATTTTCAAATCAGCGAATAAAATATTATTCAAAGGCTTTTGTTTTTCCAAATCAAATTGAAATATCTAAAACACAGGTTTTAGACTTTTCACAGTAGGGTATTGTAGCAAGAGCATGCAACATTTTGATCTTTTCCTAATATTCACTCCAATTTAACACTCTACCTGATATCCAATTTAACTCTTTCCCACATAAGAAAAATCTGCAGCAGACGACTGCAGATACATCGAGTCCAAAACATGGAAATTCTCTACAAATAAAAATCACTGGTTGAGTTAATTTGAAAACATTGTGACAAATGAAATTGTTCATTTCCCATAATGATTTTAAAATTGTGTGTCAGAATGACAAAAAGGGTTAGAGAGTTGCGAGTGTTAATTTGTTTCCGAGTTGTGGGAAAAGGAAATTGCTTGAAATGAGCAAGGTGAAAAAGATAAGTCATTTTAAGGGTGCTGTTTTGTTTATGTATTTATTTCTATGGTCTGTGTCTCTTTCTTTCATTCTTCTTATGTGATTAGTTCAAATGCAATTCCTTTTGTCTGATACTGACGAACTCTGAAGCAACTTCAAAAGAAGTGATTTCTCCATTTCCCACAATGTTTCTGTATTTACTGAAAACTTCTGTCAGGTGAAGAAATGTTAACATCTAAATAAAATTATCTCAGGCCTCTTTCCAAAATATTGTGTGCTTCAAAAAATATGTGAGTTGTCTTAATCATTGAAGAAATTGCAGTCCTAATAATTAAATTAACTTGACTGCTAATCTAGTTAATAATTATATATCATAATTATATTTCTATGGTTTATTTCGATCTCTCTTACTGTGTTCTTGCTGATCATCAAATATTAACCTTCATTTCCCACATACAAGAAATCTTTTACAGACAACTTGGAAATTATCTAGACATTATTATGGATATTCTCTATAAATGAAAGTATAATTATTGAATCGAGTTATGTTTTCTTAAGTTGGATGCTGAAGATGCGTCCATAAGTGGGAAATGGATAATATTTCAAAAAATAATATGAAAGTTACTCAAGGTGGTACATGTAATTAGGAATGTGTTTATGTTGTTCAATGTAAATATTTTTTGTGTCATTTAACTCTTTCAATGCTGAATTTTTAAAATGGACTAATTCAACTTCGCGCTTGGAAGATTCCATAGCCATTTCCCAGATTATCAAAATGAATAAGTTGAAATGAGCAGCCAACAGTATAGCCCTTTCCCACATACAACAAATCTGTAGCAGACAACTTTGAAAACATCTTATCAAAAATGTGAAAAGTCTTCATTTCATTAATGACAGTTAAATTATTAAATAGAGTTGAAAGCATTGTGGCAAATGGTGAAATTGCTCACATTTCACCTTTGCCACAATGTTTTCAAAAGTGTGCTGCAGCGGCGTCTGAAAGCGCCTGCAGATGGGAAACGGATAGAGCCCTGTCTGACGGCTTTATTCTAGTGGCACAAAAAAGGCAGTTCAAGCAGTGAAAGGGTAAGTTATATTTGTAAAGAGTATTTTTTTGCTCGCACTTTTATCAAGTTTCTGTTATCCCTTATCCTGCTCACCTTGTGCAACATCATCCTTGTTATTTGACAAGAATAAATAAGTGAACTTAGAACAGTATAGACCAAAACTAGACAACATGAACATTCAAATTGATCTCGGTCTATATCGTTAACAAATAATGTAGACATAATTTATGCATTATAAGTTGGAAAGGAGTGCATTGCTTTGAGTGAGTATAATATGTTGAACTTGTGCTGCCCTAATCTTTTATTTCATTGTTGCTGTTATATCATAAACCTTTGAATTTACATTTTTACTTTGTGCTAATAAAATATAAACCAATTCATGCGCTAGAGGATCTGCCATATTTCGCTATTTCTGTTTCAATTAAATAATATGTAAAGTTCTGGATTTCTAATATTGGAGAAGAGATGAGAATACATCATTGATCTCTGATTGAGTGTGTAAGTTCTTAACCCTTTCCCTCATATAGACGCTTTCTGACGCCTCTGCAGCAGACAGCTTTTTGAAAACATAGTGTCAAAAGAAGAAATTGCTCAAAACGAGCTATTTCTCCTTTTGCCAGAATGTTTTCCACTTTCAGTCATAGGTTATCCATTCAATTATAGAGCTTTTCCATCTTTTGACAAATAATGTTCAAAGTCGTCTGCTGTAGAATTGTCGTATGAGGGAAAGGGTTAACCCATTATTACTTCACATGACTTTTCATAGGTCGTCTGCTTTACAATCATCAGACGAACAATTTCACCAATATAGAAAACAAAGACTTATATTGATAAAGAGTTAAAAATATTGCAATACAAGGTATTTCACCTTTTATTGCAATGTTTTTCAAAATTCGTCTGAAACAGCAGGCATCAAATGTCGTCTGTGTGAAGTAATGGGTTAAATGAAATTCCTGTAACCCTTTCCTACATGTAAAAATTATGCGACAGACGACCAAAAACCAAGCTCGGCTAAAGTATGGGAAACTTTTGCCACAATTGTTTCATATTGTCTGATTTAGATACTGGAAAATGCATTCGTAACTCTTGCAGAAGATAAATTTTGAAAACCTTGTTGGAAAAGAAGAAATTGCTTAAAAAATCGGTAGTTTCTCACTTTTCTGAAACATTTTCTGATCTGTGTCATTAGCACACTTTCTGACATACAACAAATTTGCAATGGGAGTTGCATTTCTTCTTTTGCCACAATGTTTTCAAAAGTCTGCTGCAAATAGGAAAGAGTGAAAAGCAAATGTCACAACATTATGATTTCAAGGCAGCTGTCTCAAACATAAATAATTCTATATCAACTTGAATTGAAAACAATTGTGGCGAAAGGAGAAATTGCCTATTAAAAGCAATTTCTCTTTTGTCACAATGTTGTTTCAATAACTGTCTGCTGCAGATACATGTGTCAGAAAGAGTTTTATTATGATTTTTATTTCCAAAATGTTCGAAACTTAATAAAAGAATACTAACAATCTATTATGCATGACACATCTTAAGAGTTGTGGATGCCAGAAGGTAAACTTTTACTTAAGAAAGAAGTTAATTTTGTTCATGTTTTTTTGTTTGTTGTAAACTGTAACATGTAAGTTATTACTACATTTGAGAGAGAGAAAAGGTAATTAAAAATGTTGAAGAAAAGAGGTTGTACTGTTTCAATTCCTTCCAATCTACTTACTAAATTCAGTATGGTTTAGGACATTGTGTCCAAGCTTTTTCACTCGGATAGAACTGACTTGTTTCAACCAAGACCATAGGTTATAATATAACCTATGGAAATGAATCCAGACATTAAAATCTTGTGACAAAAAAAAAGACAAACACTTTTCCATTGAACATCTTGCAGTTGTTGTTCAGTACTGCTTTCATCGGCATTGCAAGATATGCTTTGAAAAACCAGTGCTACAGGTAATTTTATACCACCACCTATCCTATATTCACTTAGACAGGAACCCTTTACCCCTTGCCACATACAACAACAAATCTGCAGCAGATGACTTTGAAAACATTTACAAACAAGAGGGCCATGATGGCCCTGGATCGCTCACCTGATTTTTTTTTCTCACTTAAGCTATATAAGCCCCGCCCCCTGGCGTCCATAGTTTCCGACCAATCAACTTGGCTTGAAGGAATCTGATAGAGGGTCACCCTAGGAACATTTCAAATTATTTGAAAATCGGCCTGACACTTTTGGAGGAGAAGATTTTTTAAGTTTTGACTATAGCCATATAACGCAAAATAGCCCTGCCCACTGGCGGCCATGTTTTTCGACCAATCAATATGGCTTGAAGGAATCTGAAAGTGGGTCACTTAAGGAACATTTCTACAACATTATTTGAAAATCGACCGACACTTTCGGAGAAGAGGAGTTTTAGCTCACCTGAGCTAAGTTTTCACCTTAGCCATATAAGGAAAAATAGCCCCGCCCCCCTGGCGGCCATGTTTTTCGACCAATCAACATGGCTTGAAGGAATCTGATAGAGGGTCATCCAAGGAACTTTCACTTAGACAGGAACCCTTTACCCCTTGCCACATACAACAACAAATCTGCAGCAGATGACTTTGAAAACATTTACAAACAAGAGGGCCATGATGGCCCTGGATCGCTCACCTGATTTTTTTTTCTTCACTTAAGCTATATAAGCCCCGCCCCCTGGCGTCCATAGTTTCCGACCAATCAACTTGGCTTGAAGGAATCTGATAGAGGGTCATCCAAATCGACCTTACACTTTCGGAGAAGAGGATTTTTAGCTCACCTGGCTACAGTTGAAAGCCTGACACTTTTGGAGAAGATTTTTTAAGTTTTCACTAGTCATATAAGATAAGATAAGATAAGAAATATTTTATTAGAGTGACATGTGTATAACAATTACATACAAATATTAATATAATAAACACACCCGGCCGCGTTGGGCCTATAAGTCACTTTATGTACAGAGTAATAATTTAAACATAATAGTAACATATTTACAAGTAAATATAGTATATGAATAGTTAGCTTCACAAAGAAGATCAAAAAAGTTATATTATCATTTACTAAATGGACTAAAATTAAATATTTAGATTTAAACAAACAATTTATATAATACTTTAGTTATATATAAAGCATTGATCTGCGTTTTTTAAATGCAGTTGAAATAAAAGAAGCACATAGTCTGGATTCCTCATATACTAACATTTTAAGTTTATCTATTTCTGAAAAAGTATGAAATTGGTTGTGTTTACTTGAAACATTTCGAAATAATAATTGTCTTTCATTGCTATAAAGATTACATTTCAAAAGAAAATGAGTTTCATTTTCAATAGAATTTGAAGAACATACTAAACATACCCGTTCTTCTGGTTTTTGACCAACAAATCTACCGGTTTCAATTCTAAGCGGAAGTATCCCACAGCGTAATTGAGCTAAAAACGATCGTTCTGTTTTATCTAGATTGAGTTTAACGTAGTTTTCACAACAATATTCTGTTTTAAATCAGACGTATGTGCGTAGTTTGGCAACGTTATGTATACCCTTAAGCCAAGTTTCGTTGTGCTTTGATAAAAGAAGTCGTTCAATAATGTTGACGTCGCAGGTGAGTTTATCTCTATAAATATTCTCCATATTAACAGAAGTTAAAATACTTTTTACATCAGAACACCAAGACTTGGTATTGTATGAATAATCAAAGAGGAAAACTTTCTTTTTTATTCTTGAGTTATTCATCTTCACTAACCTATTCCATAGACGTAAGATATTAACCCAACGTCTTGTTTTACATGGGACCCACCCGATCTCCCCATTCAATGCTAATGTGGGTGTAAACCTATGGACACCTAACAGCTTTATTATGCGGTTTAAATCCCCATACCCCTGAGCAATAGTCAATTACTGGAACAACACACGAATGATATAGTTTTGTGTACGTTTGAACTCCAACGGATTTAAAATTGTGAATTTTTGAGATAACGGAACCCAATGCCCTACTACCTGAGAGCGACAAAGTTTCAGCGGTTAAGTTAAGGTCTAAAAATTCATTGAATACTACACCTAGATATTTGTAACTGTCCGCATATGCCAAATTGTTAACACCAACATGAAATTGGAAATTACTTCTCTGTTTCCCAGTATTTCTAAAGTGTACCACATTAGACTTTGTAGGGTTAACCTTTAACCGCCATTTTAAACACCAGTCATTAACGTAATTGAGCATGTCCTGCATATCAGACTCGGAGCCTGCCATTAACATTATGTCATCCGCATACATAAGTAAGCATACATTTTCACCATCAATGTCAACACCTTTATTAAGACTTTTTAGCCCTATAGCCAGATCATTAATATAAAAGGCAAAGATTGTCGGCGACAAATTATCCCCTTGACGGACGCCGGCTGAACAATCGAACCAGTCCGAACATAATGCAAGATGGCGTGTCAGTATACATTGATTTAATAGCGTTATAAAAGTTGCCGTTTATACCATTTGATAGCAGTTTGTACATTAGCGCATTTCTATCTAGAAAATCAAATTCTTTTTGTAGGTCAAGATACGTCACGAAAGTTGCTTGCTTCGCTTGCAGACGATTTTTTAGAATATAATTTGCGGCGTATACATGATCTTGACATGAACGATTAGGCCGAAATCCGTTCTGTTCATCTACGAGCATATCGTTAGCCTCAAGGTATGGCAATAATCTGTTGTTTAAAAACGACGAATACAGTTTACTTATACACGAAAGGAGGCTAATGCCACGATAATTCAGAGGTACACGAGGATCTTTAGTGGCATCCTTAGGTATTGGTAATGTCATAGCGTTTCGCCAAATAGATGGTATCTTTCCTGTATCAAGGCAACATTGAAATAATGAATGTAACACGTCTATAACAGTTGTAAACTTGCACTTCGTACGGTATTTTATCAAAACCACAACTTTTATTATTTTTGGCTTTATATATAACTTTTTCGATTTCCTGACGAGAAATTGGAGCATTTAAAAAATCATTTTGTACATATAATGGATCTAGCATATTGTCTTCTAGTAAACGCTTATGCTGTAAAAAAGTTTGGTCATAATCGATTTCATTATTCGGATTGTAAAGACCGTTAAAATCTGTACGCCATGTTTCGAAAACCGTTTGATTATCGTCGCATACATTTCCGTTATCATCGTACACTTCCATAGGAATATCGTGTTTTCTTTTAGGACCTAAATTTTTTAAATGGTTCCAAAACTGTTTAGGGTTATCAGTACATGCGGACTCTACATCGTTCATAAGACCACGTTTATACACTCGCTCGTTATATCTAAGCTTTTTGTCGAATATTTTTTTGCAGTTTCTATATTCAGTCAATAAGGAGTTTCGCGTATTACACGGTCCTGAGAATTTAACGTACGATTTTTCACTTCGTTTGAGTGTTTCCCAGGATGCAGAAAGATCGTCGTTCCAGTACGGTTTTGTACATTTAAAACGCTTTCTTGTTTTCTTAGAACAATCAAAATGAGGAATGCAGGATTTCATTTCGGAAGTAATCGCCTTACAAAGATTGTCATAAATTACATCAATTTCTAGTTGTGTTTCTAGACACAATTCAATAGATCGAATTATTTCAATCAAAGCATTTCTAGACAGGTCAGACTGCATAAAATTTACTGGTATTCTGTTCAACTTATATTTCAATTGTTCGGTGCAACCAGATGCTTGTGTATAACCGTTATGACTGTGATTGCTGTGGCTTACTTCGTCATAGATCCCGTTATGTAATTGAAAATCTACGGATACAAAGTAATGTTCGGGCATTTTACTTCTTTCTCCTAATAAAGACGTTAAATTTAGTTCATTAACGATAGTTTGAGGGGAAGTAACTCTGAAATTACTACATTTAGCGAAGCAATCATGCGGAACACAAATATAGTCGACTATGGATTTTCCCTTACAAGAAACAGATGTAAAATTATCAAGAGATTGCTCAAAACGGCCATTCAACCCGCACAATTTTGAGTCGCTTAGGAACTCTATAAACGTATGTCCGTGTTGGTTGACCGTTTTATCCATCATATGTCTAGGGGGTATAGTATCTATATTTGTAATAGTATCATGTAAATCTCATATTCTAGCATTCATGTCGGCACATAGGAATATTGCATCAACATCGGAGTGTAAATATATCTGGCTTAATAAATGTGTGTAAAAACTAGGGGCAGTAGTAGAGGGCGTGACCCTAGACCAAAGTGTTTACTATATGTTCAATAGGAATCCGCCATTTTGTTTTGTGGAGTCAATTTTTTCCTCTATATTCCTACGTATTTAATAGTAACCCGCCATTTTGTTTTGTGGAGTTAATTTTTCTCCTCAAGATTCAAGTGTATATATTACTGACCATCCATGTTGTTTTGTGGAGTCAATTTTTACATGTATATGTAGGATTCTGAAAGGACGCCATTGTGGTGACCTAGTTATTTATATACAATGACTGCGCATGCGTGCGTGGCAGCCATAATGAAATCATAGGTCTAGAGTTCAAATGACAGATGCGCATGTCCTAACACCCGATCTATTTTTAGACTCGTTATTTCGCAATCAACATCAGAAACTCACCAGGTGTCCGAACAATAGACCATTGAAATCTGAATAAAATTAGTACAGTTTTATGAGTATTTAATTAATCATTGTAACAACTGAATAAATGTTGACCAGTTTTATGAGTTTTAGAGAAAGTTAAACAGATATACATGTTGACGTTATAAAACTTCTGAAGGCATCCTATAACCATCATATTGTTAAAAGAACGATATTATAGCCTAAATTGTACACATTTATTCCAAATTTGATCAAATATTTAGAGAAAAGCAGCCTCTTAAAGCTGTCAAATCGGTTTTTGTTAAATTGTTTCACTATTTACGCTTTAACTTTTTCTCTTTATGATACCAAATGAAAGAAGACACAACATGCTTTCATTTAAACCAAAGTTTGTCGCTATAATTGTTTATAGTTTACGAGTTATGTAATTTGAGAGATTTTTAAACCTAAAAAATGATCTTACTCATATCCTCAAGTTTGATATGTCGTTGGAAAGATATCGATGTGCCATTTACAAATATGAAAAAATTATGGTCCTACGACAAAAGGTTCTCTAGTTATCTCAGTTTAAAGTCAGTTTCAAAGCGCGACTGATAAGCCCTTTTGACCCTCAAATCTTAAAACGATGATATCTCCCTTATTTATTGACCGAATGTAGTCGTGTTTGGACTCATTGAAAAGGGTTTCGTTATATCTATCAATTGAGATGGTTAAATCGAAAGTGACGTCATTATTTCTTAAAATGTCAGATTTGCAATATAATAATTTGTTTAAACCTTAAACAAAATATACACCATTCGAAAGATCTCGTTGGAACCTTTTAAATCTGTAAAAATTATGGTACTACGACAAAGGGTTCTCTAATTATCTCCGTTTAAAATATTTTGTTTATTTCAAAGATGACGTAATCGGCGGCCATTTTGTTGACCTAGTTACTATTTATAGTATCTCATTTGCATATAAGGATTGACACGAGTGAGGACGTCATTTTGTAGTTATTTATATACAATGACTGCGCACGTGTGGCGGCCATTTTGAATGATATCATAGGTCTATATTTAGAATGACATCATAGGTCTATATTTAGAAAGCTTTAACAATGGAGCAAGTGTTTCAGTAGCACCCTTCGGGCGAGACCACCAACGATTTGTCTCTAGCCTTCTACCAATAGATTCTAGCGGGTATGTTGTTGGAACCCTCGAAAATAATGGCGGGGAAATTCGACCTAACCTTTGCTACATTGTTTCGGGAAACCTGACACGAGACATCCATACAACACGATATATCCCTTTAATATGTCGTATAGTCGAGCCGAAGCACGCAGTCAAACATGTATGGTAAAGCAATAAATTTAACGTCTTACCTCTAGAGCGTCCACAGTTAAAATGACAGAGATCCCGCTCTATTTTTAGACTCGGTATTTCACCATATTTTTTTTTTAAATAGATTATGTGTCATGTACTATAAATAGATATTTCTAATAGTTCTATATTTAGAATGACATCATGGGTCTATATTTAGAAAGTGTTGGAGCTGGCGGAGAAATTCGACCTTCCCTTTGCTACAGGGAAACTGAAACATCCATGCAACACGATATATCCCTTTTCGTATAGTCGGCACATAGTCAAACATGTAAAGCAATAAATGTAACGTCTTACCTCGAGAACGTCCGGAGTTCAAATGACAGAGGTCCCGATCTATTTTTAGACTCGGTATTTCACCATCGCTATCGGATATTTCATCAGACCAGATGTGAGAACAATAGAGCATTGAAATGTCAAAGAAAACGTGGACAATGGATGAATAGACTGCTTTAAACCAAACGGCGCCACAGTGTCTGAAGAACACCTGCACGTTTTAACTTGCCTGAGAATAACCCTTTACACTGCTGTTCAAAAGTTTATCCTTCATGATGAAAGTTATTATTTTGTTTGAATTTGCACTTGAAAAGTGTCAGTGAAGTTATACACGACTTTACCAAATTGATCATATTTCAAATATAGAGGGAAAAGGGGCCCATTAAAAGCGTCAAATCAGTTTTTGCTAATTTGTATCACTATTTACGCTTTAACTTTTTCTCTTTATTCTACCAAATGATAGAGGACACCAAAAGCTTTCATTTAAACCAAAGTTTGTCGCTATAATTGTTTACCGTTTTCGAGTTATGTAATATGAGAGATTTTTAAACCCCCAAAATGAACTTGCCCTGATCCTCAAGTTTGATATACCATTGGAAAGATCTCGTTGCGCCCTTTTCATATATCAAAAAAATTATGGTCCTACGAATATTAGTTCTCTAGTTATCGTCGTTTTAAATATGTGTTTGTTTCAAAGTGCGTCAAAAGTCTTCTCAATACGTAAATGACGATAACTCCTTTATTTCTTGTCCGAATGTAGTCGTGTTTGGACTCGTTGAAAAGGGTTTCCGGGTGCACCAATATCCGGTGCACCAAGCTTCCGGTGCACCGAATATTGGTGCACCGGAAGCTTGGTGCACCGGGTATTGGTTATTGGTGCACCGGGAGCTTGGTGCACCAATATCCGGTGCACCAAGCTCCCGGTGCACCAATAACCAATACCCGGTGCACCACTATCCGGTGCACCGGTGCACCAATATCCGGTGCACCAAGCTCCCGGTGCATCAATATCCGGTGCACCAAGCTCCAGGTGCACCACTATCCGGTGCATCGGTGCACCAAACCTCGGGTTAAGAGTTCGAGAGAAGATTATAAGGGAAGAACACCATCAAGAAAGATACTAGCAATGGATTCAATAACGTGCTCTCAATGTGCTGATACATTTGCTAGTCTATATAGTAGAATGCGTCATATGCAGCGAAGGCACGCTTCGTCGGACAGTAAACCGTTTTCTTTGAACACAACAACACAAAGAGCTACAGAAATGGGCTTCACTGTTTCTTCTGATATTAATAATAAATTAGAAAATACAGACAAGTTGTACCTTAAAAGTTTTAAAACATCTCAAAACAGTAACTTTGTATTCAAACATCCATTCACGTGTATGGTCAGTGGACCCACCTCCTGCGGGAAGACCTTCTTTGTTACCAAGATACTTAAATCTGACAAGATACAACCAGCTCCACAACGAATAATATGGCCCTACAAAAGATGGCAGCCGTTATACGACGACTTAAAAAGAACCGTGTATCCCAGGGTAGAATTTATACAGGGAATTCCTCACAACCTAGAGGATGACGCTTATTTAAACCCCAATATGACCAATCTTATTATTTTGGACGATCTCATGTCAACGACCAACAAAGACCCGAGGATTACGGACCTATTTACGGAGGGGTCACACCATAGAAATCTCTCAATCATGGCACTGAATCAAAATCTATACTTTAGTAAAGATCCAACTCAGAGAAGAAATTGGCATTATTTAGTCTTATTCAAAAATCCAATCGACCAACAACCTGTAATGACCTTAGCGCGACAAATGTATCCTGGAAAGGCGGTGTCATGAAAACATTGATCGGTTATCTTTCAAATTCGAATATATCCGTATCTCGATGAGCGCTTTCGAATGATATACAAATTGTAAACATCGGTTCAGAACTAAGGAAGATATGACCATTGTAACATATAATGACGTCACTTCCGGTTTACAGACAGACCAAACTTCCGGTTTGACCTCCTCAATCGATAGAGTTTACGAAACCCTTTTCAACGAGTCCAAACACGACTACATTCGGACAAGAAATAAAGGAGTTATCGTCATTTACGTATTGAGAAGACTTTTGACGCACTTTGAAACAAACACATATTTAAAACGACGATAACTAGAGAACTAATATTCGTAGGACCATAATTTTTTTGATATATGAAAAGGGCGCAACGAGATCTTTCCAATGGTATATCAAACTTGAGGATCAGGGCAAGTTCATTTTGGGGGTTTAAAAATCTCTCATATTACATAACTCGAAAACGGTAAACAATTATAGCGACAAACTTTGGTTTAAATGAAAGCTTTTGGTGTCCTCTATCATTTGGTAGAATAAAGAGAAAAAGTTAAAGCGTAAATAGTGATACAAATTAGCAAAAACTGATTTGACGCTTTTAATGGGCCCCTTTTCCCTCTATATTTGAAATATGATCAATTTGGTAAAGTCGTGTATAACTTCACTGACACTTTTCAAGTGCAAATTCAAACATAATAATAACTTTCATCATGAAGGATAAACTTTTGAACAGCAGTGTAAAGGGTTATTCTCAGGCAAGTTAAAACGTGCAGGTGTTCTTCAGACACTGTGGCGCCGTTTGGTTTAAAGCAGTCTATTCATCCATTGTCCACGTTTTCTTTGACATTTCAATGCTCTATTGTTCTCACATCTGGTCTGATGAAATATCCGATAGCGATGGTGAAATACCGAGTCTAAAAATAGATCGGGACCTCTGTCATTTGAACTCCGGACGTTCTCGAGGTAAGACGTTACATTTATTGCTTTACATGTTTGACTATGTGCCGACTATACGAAAAGGGATATATCGTGTTGCATGGATGTTTCAGTTTCCCTGTAGCAAAGGGAAGGTCGAATTTCTCCGCCAGCTCCAACACTTTCTAAATATAGACCCATGATGTCATTCTAAATATAGAACTATTAGAAATATCTATTTATAGTACATGACACATAATCTATTTAAAAAAAAAATATGGTGAAATACCGAGTCTAAAAATAGAGCGGGATCTCTGTCATTTTAACTGTGGACGCTCTAGAGGTAAGACGTTAAATTTATTGCTTTACCATACATGTTTGACTGCGTGCTTCGGCTCGACTATACGACATATTAAAGGGATATATCGTGTTGTATGGATGTCTCGTGTCAGGTTTCCCGAAACAATGTAGCAAAGGTTAGGTCGAATTTCCCCGCCATTATTTTCGAGGGTTCCAACAACATACCCGCTAGAATCTATTGGTAGAAGGCTAGAGACAAATCGTTGGTGGTCTCGCCCGAAGGGTGCTACTGAAACACTTGCTCCATTGTTAAAGCTTTCTAAATATAGACCTATGATGTCATTCTAAATATAGACCTATGATATCATTCAAAATGGCCGCCACACGTGCGCAGTCATTGTATATAAATAACTACAAAATGACGTCCTCACTCGTGTCAATCCTTATATGCAAATGAGATACTATAAATAGTAACTAGGTCAACAAAATGGCCGCCGATTACGTCATCTTTGAAATAAACAAAATATTTAAAACGGAGATAATTAGAGAACCCTTTGTCGTAGTACCATAATTTTTACAGATTTGAAAGGTTCCAACGAGATCTTTCGAATGGTGTATATTTTGTTTAAGGTTTAAACAAATTATTATATTGCAAATCTGACATTTTAAGAAATAATGACGTCACTTTCGATTTAACCATCTCAATTGATAGATATAACGAAACCCTTTTCAATGAGTCCAAACACGACTACATTCGGTCAATAAATAAGGGAGATATCATCGTTTTAAGATTTGAGGGTCAAAAGGGCTTATCAGTCGCGCTTTGAAACTGACTTTAAACTGAGATAACTAGAGAACCTTTTGTCGTAGGACCATAATTTTTTCATATTTGTAAATGGCACATCGATATCTTTCCAACGACATATCAAACTTGAGGATATGAGTAAGATCATTTTTTAGGTTTAAAAATCTCTCAAATTACATAACTCGTAAACTATAAACAATTATAGCGACAAACTTTGGTTTAAATGAAAGCATGTTGTGTCTTCTTTCATGTGGTATCATAAAGAGAAAAAGTTAAAGCGTAAATAGTGAAACAATTTAACAAAAACCGATTTGACAGCTTTAAGAGGCTGCTTTTCTCTAAATATTTGATCAAATTTGGAATAAATGTGTACAATTTAGGCTATAATATCGTTCTTTTAACAATATGATGGTTATAGGATGCCTTCAGAAGTTTTATAACGTCAACATGTATATCTGTTTAACTTTCTCTAAAACTCATAAAACTGGTCAACATTTATTCAGTTGTTACAATGATTAATTAAATACTCATAAAACTGTACTAATTTTATTCAGATTTCAATGGTCTATTGTTCGGACACCTGGTGAGTTTCTGATGTTGATTGCGAAATAACGAGTCTAAAAATAGATCGGGTGTTAGGACATGCGCATCTGTCATTTGAACTCTAGACCTATGATTTCATTATGGCTGCCACGCACGCATGCGCAGTCATTGTATATAAATAACTAGGTCACCACAATGGCGTCCTTTCAGAATCCTACATATACATGTAAAAATTGACTCCACAAAACAACATGGATGGTCAGTAATATATACACTTGAATCTTGAGGAGAAAAATTAACTCCACAAAACAAAATGGCGGGTTACTATTAAATACGTAGGAATATAGAGGAAAAAATTGACTCCACAAAACAAAATGGCGGATTCCTATTGAACATATAGTAAACACTTTGGTCTAGGGTCACGCCCTCTACTACTAGGGGCATTCCTACCCCATGGTGAGTTTTCAGGCGGTAAATATGCACATATGACAATTATAGAATACTGTGAGATCTTGTCTTCTAATGATATCGATAATATTCCCTCGTATGACTTATCAATAATACATATATCATAAGAATCATATATTAAGTCTTTCACAAATATACCTACACCGCCGGAACCTTTACGGGCATTTACATGAGTAACGTTTCTATTATGTGCGTAAAATTTATAACCAGGGATAGTCAATGTTTTATTATTTTGGAGATGAGTCTCATGAACACATATTATATCCGAGTCGTTATATTTGATTAGTTCAACGCGAAGATCGTGGTTATTTGGTGTCCAGCCACATACATTTATATGGGAGATACGAATACGGTCCTGCCGGGGGTTGTTCTAGGCATCAGTTTCATCAGCAGTTGACGGGTTAGGGTGGTTGTCGGTTCGTGTACGGTCGTTCTTAAGAATGCGCCCATTGCCACTGACACGATACTTGTGGCCATTTGGTAACTCAGCAAGCAGAGATCTGGCGTAGAGCTCCAGCAGACGCTCCGTGTGAGATTTGCTGCTATTCATATACACAGTACTGAATAAAGGGTGTCCCTTCAACGATTTTTTGGCACGAAGAACCCCAATTTTTTGGTCAATGGATTCAAAGGCAATTTTTACATATAAGGCAAAATAGCCCCGCCCCCCTGGCGACCATGTTTTTTGACCAATCAACATGGCTTGAAGGAATCTGATAGAGGGTCATTTCTACAAAGTTATTTGAAAATTTGCCAACCAGTTTGGGAGAAGAAGAATTTTGAAGTTTTTTTCATTTCGTTGCCATGGAAACCAGAATTCTGCATGGATCCCAAACATTTGGAGGAAATCCCGTAAGGTCATTTAGAGGATGCTTTCTGTGAAGTTTCATCTCAATTGACCCACTGGTTACTGAGAAGAAGTAGTTGACGCACGACGAAAGCAGGACAAAAGGCAATCACAATTACTCACCTTGAGCAAAGCTCAGGTGAGCTAAACAAGAGGCCCATAAGGGCCTATGCTCTACTAGGATGGTTCTTTGGTCATTTTCAATCCAGAGCATGTATGTATGGTGAAGATCGGATAGTAAATGTAGGCTCTATTGTGTTCACAAGCTGTATAATAGCAATTCTGACAATTTCAGGGGCCATAGTCCAGTCATGCAAGAGCACATCGGCCGGGTTTTCGAAAGGCACCGAGCTCTCATCAATATTTAACTACTATCTAAGTTTGGTGAAGATCAGATAGTAAATGGAGCCTCCATTGTGTTCACAAGCTCTATTATAGTAATTTTGACAATTTCAAGGGCCATGATCCAGTCTTGCATAGGCGGATCTAGCTGGTTTGCGAAAGGAACCAAGCTCTCATGGATATCCAACTACTGTATAAGTTTGATGGAGATACAATCAAAACTGAAGACTGTATCGCGTTCACAAGCTGTATTATAGCAATTTAGACAATTTCAAGGGCCATAATCCAGTCATGCATAGGCGGATCTAGCTGGTTTGCGAAAGGAACCGAGCTCTCATGGATATCTAATCGCGTTCACAAGCTGTATTATAGCAATTTTGACAATTTCAAGGGCCATAATCCAGTCTTGCATGGCCGGATCTGGCTGGTTTGCAAAGGAACCAAGCTCTCATGGATATCTAACTACTGTGTAAGTTTGGTGAAGATCAGATAGTAAATGGAGCCTCTATTGTGTTCACAAGCTCTATTATAGCAATTTTGACAATTTCAAGGGCCATAATCCGGTCTTGCATGGGCAGATCTGGTTGATTTGCGAAAGGAACCAAGCTCTCATGGATATCGAATTACTGTATAAGTTTGATTGAGATACAATCAAAACTGAAGACTCGCGTTCACAAGCAATTGTTTACGGACACACAGACACCACCCCACAGCATAAGCTCTTCTGGCCCTTTGGCCAGTAGAGCTAAAAACTATAATATATCTTTATAAATGAAAGTAACATTATTGAATCGAGTTCAACACATTTTGACAAAAAGGCAGAGGCGTCAGAAAACGTCTTTATGTGGGAAAGGTTTAACTCTTTCCAATATATTATGACAACTCTGAGACCATCATGGCAATAATATGGTAGATCTCTATATAAACAAGAGGACCATGATGGTCCTATATCGCTCACCTGATTTAATCAAACTTGTTCTTTGTCTATACATATATACGGAAAACAAGCAACACCCCCTGGTGGCCATGTTTATCATCCTATCAAAATAATTGGAAGTCTTAGTAGAGGAGAGTTAACTCTGAGGGGCACCCAAAGAACATTCATGGCAAATGGACAAGAATATTTTCAAAGTGTTTACCTTAACAAGGGTGGAGCCATGTTTGACACCAGGGCTATAACAATTTGACATGGAGGCTGAGATGAAATTAGATTTCAAATATTAAAATTTTAAGACAAGATTTTTAAAGTTTTTCCCTATACAAGTATATGTAAAACAAGTGACCCGGCTGGGGCCATTTTTGACCCCAGGGCTATAATTTGAACAATCTTGGTAGAGGTCCACTAGATGATAATACATAACACATATCAAAGGCCGGAGCCCTCTACTGTTAGAAAATATATCTTTTTATGTTTTTCTCTATACGAATCTATGTAAAACAAGACCCCAGGGGAGGGGTCATTTTTGATCACAGGGCTATGTAATTTGAACAATCTTGACAGAGGTCCACTAGATGATGCTACATACCAAATATCAAAGGCTTTGGCCCTGTACTCTTAGACAAGAAGATTTTTAAAGTTTTTTCCCTATACGAGTCTATGAAAAACAAGTGACCCCGGGGAGGGGTCATTTTTGACCCCAGGCTATAATTTGAACAATCTTGGTAGAGGTTCACTAGATGATGCTACATACCAAATATAGAAGGCATGGGCCTTCTACTTTCAGACAAGAAGATTTTTTAAGTTTTGGTTAATTTCACCCTTTTTTTCTGCTGTGGCAACCAAAGTTCTTTGAAAGAGATCCACCCAAGGAACTTTCCTGTAAAATTATTTTGAATTTGGTTAATTGGTTCAGAAGTCGTTTGTAGGAAAATGTGAACGGTGAACGATCACAAAAGCTCACCTTGCACTTTGTCCATAGGTGAGCTAATAACAGTTTAATTACTGAAACGAGTTAAATGTTTTCAAAAGTCTTCTGCTGACAAGGCATCAAAGTGTGTCTGCAGGTGAGCAAGTTTCAAAGATATGAATATGATGACCCTAGTGAGTGTGTACACCGACTTGTACACGTTTTCACGGTTTGCACATGTTCAAGACCCTTTTTTCTCCAAGACACAGCCAGCATAGAATATTTGCAAACAAGAGAGTATAATGGTTGACTGGAGTGCAATTCCTTTTCCAACAATATTGCATAGCTGGTTAACCTAACCCCGTTTCGACATAAACATGTATAGATCCGACGACTGCCTCATTCAGTGTCGTCTTGGATTGACCTTTGCATTGGCCATCTAAATCCTCTAGTATAAAACCAATAAATCATCTCAGTGTCGT
Source organism: Serripes groenlandicus (assembly GCA_031761405.1). Taxonomy (NCBI): domain Eukaryota; kingdom Metazoa; phylum Mollusca; class Bivalvia; order Cardiida; family Cardiidae; genus Serripes; species Serripes groenlandicus. The sequence goes on from JASEVX010000001.1 coordinate 143,280,475, forward strand.
TTCATACATCATGTATTATAATCACTGTGTGCTTTTCCCAAGCTCTGTGAAGCGCAATCCTCTCCAAGCTCTCTTGACACAGAACCTGTGCATACGGTATGAAGGAATCCATAAGTTTCATAACAACCAGATAAGAAATGAAATGCGTCAGCGATGAAGTTGTATGTGTTAAATTTCATAACAAACAGATAAGAATAAGTCACTAGAGCGATGTCATTGATTTGACACATACAATCACTGTGAGCTTGTCCTGGATAGAACTCATAGAAGATGCGATACTTGTGAACCTGTTGAGTTTCATAAGAATCGGACAAGAAATGAAGTGGCTAGAGCGACGACTTTGTTTGGAAAACTACATATGTATGTACTGGCAGATCCATATTTCTTCTTGAAAATCTCATCGCCAGGTGATAATAAACAAGATAGAGAAGCTGTGATAGTCGAGTGTTCCAAACGTTGGTTGTATTGAGAGATTTAATTGGACAAAATACAAGCACCTGCTCAATACTATTTTAATGTATAGAGTCAATTCAAGAAGACCTTTTATGCGATATTGTAAGATCCAATATAAATAATGAAGCATTTTGGTCTGATTTTAATGAGATTGCATGTTTTGAGGCTATTGTGAACAAGTAATCCACACAACAGTTTTCTCTGGCAACTTGACTTGTTGTCAACCATTACAAGAATGTTTAGCAAAGTCAGTTTTAAATTGGAAACCCTGGATGACTAGCCCTTGTTCTTCAACTTTACTATTGTGACAAACACAGAGGAAAATGGAGACATTCAATTCAGATATATTGATTTCAACATTTTTCAGTTATATCATGGCCTTCCCTGGGTTAGTTACTACTGGTTTGTTTACCCTGACACGAGCCAGTCGGCTGTAATGCTAACCCTGAGAGCTAAGGTGGGCAGCCATTACAATCACTTATAAGTCTTTGGTAACCCTGGCTATGGATCAAACCTGTGACCTCCCACACATAAGGTGGAAGCTCTACCACGTTACCACAGAGGTGGTGGAAAGATTCAAAGACTGCCTTTTAGCATATAACATGTAGTTCTTATTCACACAGGCATACAGAAGGAGTTCAAATTACCTATACATTGTTACTCTCTTATTACTCATCAGAGTTGAAAACATTGTGATAAAAGGAGAATTTGCTCATCATGGGCAATGCATCTGCAACCGAAAGTGTTTGACCAAATGTTGTCACACTCAAAAGAATCGACTCACTTCGACAATTCATTTTGATTCTCACAACATGGGGTTTGGGGGTCAGGTAAGGACTTGAGTACATGCAATACGCCCCTTTGTCTCAAGCTCAGTTAAATATTAAAAAACATTTTACAATTCCAAATATCTGTATAGTAAAGACTGTTCTTACATCATTATCGTACTGCAGTTGACTTAAAAAGCAACAAGGCATAAATCGCTTTATATAAAACTTATTATTGACTAGGTTTAGCATTACGGTAAAAGGAGAAATTGCTTATTATGCTTTATGCCATCTTGTTTACATGAGGTGTTGGAAAGGGTTTTCATGATGTCTTGTTTTTGTTTGATCTGCATACATCATTAGAAATGAGAGGAATAATAAACACCAACAATTGAACAATATAATGCACCAATTTTCATTTGAACTACATTTCAAAAATCAATAATATTGTAACTTTTTGAATCTGAATATTAATATTTTGGCCTCTTTTGACACATACATTTATGTAACCGATGCAAATGTGTCCAAAATCTACATGAACAAGATAACAGGAACACTGATAGATCTATGCCCCAGAATAGGTCGCAAAATATCAAAGGGCCAAACTCTGAAACGAAAATGAGACATACTGATGTACTGGACAACAGTGACTTGATGCACCAAGATCTTTTCAGGTAGCACAAAAAATACGTATTGCTTCATGACGATATTCAAAGGGCTTAACCTTTCCCACATAAAGCAAATCTGCAGCAGATGACTGAAAATAACTGTTGTTCATTATGAAAAATTTCACCTTTTGTCAACATTTTCAAACGTTTGTCTATTGCAGAGGCGTCATAAAGCCTCCTTATGCGGAAAAGGCTTAATATCCATTTTTAAAACTTTTGTGGTTGTTACATGTTCACAAGCAAAGATAAAATAATCACAGATACAAAATTATTTGATATATTATTCAAATTTTACAAAGCAGAAAGGGTCCTTTGAAAATGCTACTCAAAAGTTGTAAATTGGCAGCCGGAGTATGCATTCGTGCCATATCTGACTAAATGCCAGAGGCAAAGTTTTACCCTTTCCCTTATGCAAACAACTTCAGAGAACATAATTGCAAATGGAGACTTGAGAAATTATTATCAGTGAACAGTGTTCAAAGAGCTCTTTTCAGACCAAAACCAAGATTGTTTTGAACTTTTACCAACTCTGTTCATAGAGCTTTAACAAACTTCTGTATTAAAGGTAAATTAATGACCCTGGCATGTCAAAGGTCAGATTTTATACTTTAGCTCATTGGAAAATCAAACTTTAACATTCCAGGGTTAACAAACTACCTCTGACACGAATAGCCAAGGTAGATGGGACTTGTGAAACCAATGCCGTTTATATAAGCTGATGATAGAGAAAAACTTGCTGAATTATGCATAGTACATGTATAAACTTTGAAAAAGGGAAAAAATACCTCAGCTTTTATTTATTTAAACACAACCTTGACTTCAAGACTGTAAAGGTAATTTTTCGTTCAATTTGTGCCACATTTAATGAATGATTAGAAAGTAAATAAAAATCCCTCATCATCATAGTGTCTTTCAATACGAAACTGCATGTTAATGGCATGTATGTGAAAGAAAAACTATGGTTCATTCCAAAGTTTGGAGTAACTCCTCTTTTCATTGTCACAGCAGGTTTTTTTAAACTGTTACATAACAATTGCTAAAGGCTGTAATAGCAGAAAAATGGGAATCAGCTGTCTTCGTCATCATTGCCTTGATTATTAAAAAGATAATTTGCCGCAAGATCCTCATTCTTTTCACAGGCAAAATATGCTTGAATACAGTCTGCTTCTGAAAATCCTAATTGTTTTAACTGAAAAGATACAAAAAAAGTTTTTCCAGAATATCTGTGTGTAACAAAAGAGACTGTTCTAGTCCTCCAGAAAGGAGACTTTGAGAGTGATTAACCTTTTCCCACATAAAACAATAAATCAACAGCAGATTTTTTTTTGTTTTGGCAATAATATGAATAATCTCCATATATGAATGATAGTTTAATTATTAAATAAGAGTTGAAAACATTGTGGCAAGTGGAGACATTTCTCTCATCATGAGCAATTTCTCATTTTGACACAATGTATAAATTCAAAAGTCGTCTGCAGCAGATATATCAAAATGTGTCTGTTGGTTTGAAAGGGTTAAAATATAAGTTATGAGAACTGAATTTACTTTCAATGCATTTTACCTCCGAGTTGAATGGTGTTTTATGCCAGTTTCAACTTTATTTCATTTATATCAAAGCGTTTCCTGTGTAATTTACCAATACTTTAAGTATTATTTACCACGACACTGATGCATTAGTCATAATGCCATGTCCGCAACAATGAGTGCTATGACCCAGCCAGGGATCAAACCCTGGTCTCCTCTCGAGGTGGATGCTCTTAACCACACCATCATAAACAAATACATACAAGATTAAAGTAAACAAGAAAAATAATTGTAGACAATTCAGTCTCAACCAGGGACCGGTCTTTTAGGACACAGCACAATGTCATTATAACTAGACCTGGTGGATGACTAATAAACTCCAATTTAATGTAGTTTAATAGCACTAATTTTAAGCTTTTGATAAATTAATCTTAGCACTTTCCCACATACAGCAAATCTGCAGCAGACGACTTTGAAAACAGCTAGGCAAAAGTATGGAAATCCTCTACAAATGATGATATAGTTATTGAATAGAGTTAAAAACATTAATTTCAAAAGTATTCTGCTGCAGATGAGTCGAAATGAGTCTGCAAGTGGGAAAGTGTTAAATATATATTGTACTTTAGTTTCAATAGTTTTTCTGTTATATCAGGGCAAAAGAACACTCATTCACGATCCCTGTGTGACTAACTATAACTTGACTATGAAATGTGTCTTGCCTTTGTTAACCCTTTCCCTAATACAATAAAATTGATAACATTTCGGCAAAGGGATAAATTGCTATTTTTTTTTCAAAAGTTGTCTGCAACAGGTGTCAAAATACGTCTATATAACATGTATAAAAAGGGTTAAATGTTTATCTTTATTTTGCTTATTTTAATAAATCAAGTGAAAATACTTTACCCTATCAATTGCTTCTTTTTCCTGTTGTGTCACTTGGATATATCCCCCACTAGCAGCTGATCCTTCACCCATAATAGGGGTACCTCCTCCTCCAACTTGTGTCTCTTCTTGTTCATTCAACATTCTAATAAACTCTTCTTGATTTCTACTTATGATCTGCAACATAAATACCAAAATGAAATATCGCATAATACTTATGAGCGATTTAAAACTACAAAAACTAAGCTCACAGCATTTGCAACTAGTATATATCCAGATCAGCCTACACTTAATGCAGTCTAATCTGAACCAGTGCTAGGCATAAATCACTTTCAAGAAATTTTCAATAAACACTTTACAACTTATCTGGATAATTTGAACAATATTGGTAGTTTAAGCCAAATTATGTTTGAAATCAGGCCAGTACACTTTGACAAGACGATTTTTTCCATAGAATTCAATTCTTTGGACACACTTGACAGAAGATCATCTGAGGAATATTCCTGTGAAATTATTTTGAAATTATTTCATTGATTTAGGAGAGTTGTTTTTGGGAAAATGTGCATTTGGAACTGTATGAATTGCAAAAGTATTGAGTTGAGCATTTAACATTATAAAGCCTGGTCAGACAACAATGATGCGCCTGCAGGACTATCTCTATACTGGTGGCACAGATATTACAAATTACGTTCACGCAAAACAATGGTTGATTGGGGTTTAATGCTTTTTTAAACAATTTGTTGTCATATCACTGCAGCCAGTTCACACGTGTGTTTCTTGGCTATCTCTCACCAGTACTCTACACAACAGTCTTTTAAGCAACTGGCTGCTTTTCCACATAGACCATAAGCCTATTGATGGAAGACGAATGACGCTCATCACAGTGACTTTTATCAAATGTCTTTAAGAATGTTGGCCGAGCCTGGGTTCGAATTCACAACCCCTGGATTAACAGCCCTCGACGCTACTGACTGAGATCCTGGGACTCATCTTCATGCTGAGAATGGGGTAAACTTACCTGTAATAACCTTGGATTTGACTGTCCAATTTGTTCTAACAAACCAGTAAGCATACTTGGATCCTGCTGTATTAAATCTCTCATTCTTCGAAATTGTGGCTGGGATCTTAAAAATGCTAGAGAATCATCTGAAATCACAAATTAGAAATTGCATATATGCCTTGTGGTGATTGAAAAGAAGAATGTATGCTAAACAAATAATACTGTTATATGGAAAATGTGCAGAAACAAGAGGGCCAAGATGGCCCTAAATCGATCACCTAATTGATAGTAAATTAGTAGAAAATATTTAACTGCAAATATCTGGAAATTTTTATCAGGGAGTGCAAATGAAACTGAAAGGAGTGGACACTTCTCAAGAAACAGCTTATCAGTAAAGGCCATTTATATCTTGAAATCTAACAAGAACTTTAATAAGAATGGAATTATAAAGTTTTTGTCATTTTGCACCTTTCCTGATGCCGCCTTGCTGCCCTGTTTTTCAACGAAATCAATATGGCTTCAACAGTTTATTTAGAGGGTCACTTAAGAAACATTTCTACCAAATTATCTTGCAATCGCACAAGTAGATTATGGAGGAAAAGGATTTTAAAATTGGGGTATTTTTCTCACTTTCTGATGCCGTAGAAACCAAAGTTCTCAATGGAATTTAAATCTTTGAACAATTTTGAAAGATAACCACCAAAGGAACATTCTTGTGATGTTTTGTGGAAATTGGTCTATTGGAATGGTAGGAGTTGGTTGTCATTTGTAGCTAAAAGTTCAATTTACCCTTTTTGTGATGACGCCTGGTTGATATGATTGTGTAACCAATCAAAACGGCTTAAACAAATTAAATAGAGGATCATTACAGTAAGATTCGTATTATATTTTCTTAAAATCAGACAAACACTTTCATAAAAATGGAATTTTCAAATTTTGTCATTTTGCCCCTTTTCTGATGCCGCCTGACTGCCATGTTTTTTGACCAATCAGTATGGCTTGAACAATTTTTATAGAGAGTCACCCAAGGAACATTTCTACCAAATTATATTTGAATCTGACAGGCAGATTCGGAGGAGAAGATTTTTAAAGTTTGGACATTTTGTCCCCTTTCTGATGCCGCAGCAACCAAAGTTCTCATTGGAATTTTAATCTTTGAACAATTTTGAAAGAGGACCACCAAAGGAACATTCCTGTGATGTTTTGTGGTAATTGGTCTATTGGAATGGTAGGAGATGGTTGTCATTTGTAGCTAAAAGTTCAATTTACCCCTTTTGTGACGACGCCTGCTTGCTATGATTGTGTAACCAATCAAAACGGCTTAAACAAATTAAATAGAGGATCATTACAGTAAGATTCGTATTATATTTTCTTAAAATCAGACAAGCATTTGCATAAAAATGGAATTTTCAAATTTTGTCATTTTGCCCCTTTTTTGATGCCGCCTGACTGCCATGTTTTTCGACCAATCAGTATGGCTTGCACAGTTTTTATAGAGGGTCACCCAATGAACATTTCTACCAAATTATATTTGAATCTGACAGGCAGATTCGGAGGAGAAGATTTTTAAAGTTTGGACCTTTTGCCCCCTTTCTGATGCCGCAGCAACCAAAGTTCTCAATGGAATTTAAATCTTTGAACAACTTTGAAAGAGGCCAACCAGAGGAACAGTCCTGTGATGTTTCACGGAAATTGTCCTTGGAGTTTGGGCGGAGATGATGTTTAAAGCTAAAAGTTAACGCCGGACAGACGGCGGACAAAAAGTGATCAGAATAGCTCACCTTGAGCCTTCGGCTCAGGTGATCTAAAAACACACCACTGAAAGGAAGGAATTTGCCACATATATATTAATTGTATAGTGAACAAAACCGTTTTTTTTAATTTTACTCACAATTTTAATTGCCCATTATAATTAATTTCTCCTTTTCCAACAAAGTTTTCAACTCAATCATAATACTTTCATTTAGGTCTAGGGGAATAAGGAATGACCACCAATTGTTAGGTTACCACCTATCAAATTTTAATAACGTTTTGGGCACTAATTTTGATTTTAATTAAAAAACAACCCCCCACCCACCAAATAAAAAAAGGTTGCAGTTCCTTCCCCCTAGACATTTTTTCCCGGAACAGCCCATATAGAGTTTTTATATATTTTTGCTAGATTATATCGAAGTTATCTGATGCAGTATTCAAAAAGAAATTGCTCAGTATCAGCAATATTTCCTTTTGTCACAATGTTTTCAATTTAATTAAATCACAATACTTTTATCAAGAGTTTTTTTCCTTTTACTTCGAAAAACAGACGAGCTAAAAATTGCTTCTTTTTAATTCACTATTTGCAGATTTGTTGTATGTGGGTAAACCTTTAAAGGTCAGTTACTGGCATGCTTTTTTAACATAAAGTGTGTTTATGGAACACCATTGCCCCTGAATGGTTTCCCAGAAGGGGATGTAAAATTCAGGAATCTAGAATAAATTCTAATCATTCCATATGAATTGAAGTGAAGAAATGGGTGATTTAAATTTGTTATCACCATTCAAATATTTTTTATATTAATTAAACCTTTCTGATGTGAACACATTTTCACACTTCTGTTGTAGAACTTTTTAAAACATTCTGGCGGAGAGAAAAAGCCCTAATAATGGGCAATTTCCTTTTGTGCCACAATTTTTTCAACACAATTCAATTTGGTGACATTTTCATTATTCTTGCCAAGATGTTTTCAAAATCATTTCTTGCAAGTTGGTTAAGCAGAAAGGGTTATTAAATCAATGTGATGTGTGAATATGTAAAGAATCACATGGATCATCATTTAGAAATTAAATAAATTGTTGTGCACATAAGAATTAAGCTTAATAGACCTAGCCAATATAAGATATGTTCTATTAATCTTAACTTCTCACATCAATGTAAACAGGAAAGTTTTCTGTTATAGATGGTGATTATGATAAGAAGAAGTTCTGTTGGTTCATTATGGAAACAAGAGGGCCATGAAGGCCCTGGATCGCTCACCTATGTAATATGATTTGAAATGTGGTCAAGTAAGCTAATACAAGAGTATAGCTCCATTTGACACCAGGCAAAGTAACCTAAACAATGTTGTGCGTCTTTTGTCAAATTAATAGGACATAAGGAAACTTACTGAAAGGTCTGTTTTAGATAAGAAGAGTTCAACAATTTCCCTATATCTCTCTATGTAAAACAGGTGCCAAATAATTTTTGAATCAGGCAGGTGCTTTTGGACAAGAAGATTTTTAAAGATTTTACAATGCTCATATAAGAACAAGAGGGCCAAGATGGCCCTGGATCGCTCACCTGATAATTTTTATTTTTCACTTTAGCTATATAAGCCCCGCCCCCTGGCGGCCATAGTTTCCGACCATTCAACTTGGCTTGAAAGGGTCACCCTAGGAACATTTCTACATAATTATTTGAAAATTGGCACTTTTGGAGGAGCCATATAAAAATAGCAACCCCCCCTGGCGGCCATGTTTTTCGACCAATCAACATGGCTTGAAGGAATCTGAAAGTGGGTCACTTAAGGAACATTTCTTCAAAATTATTTGAAAATCGGCCCGACTCTTTCGGAGAAGAAGATTTTTGAAGGTTTTTTCATTGTGTTGCCATGGAAACCAGAATTCTGCATGGATCCCAAACATTTGAAGGAAATCTGGTGAGCTCATTGAGAGGATGCTTTCTGTGAAGTTTCATTCAAATTGACCCACTGGTTACTGAGGAGAAGAAGTTGACGCACGCCGCACAAAAGGCGATGTTTTTTAATGGATTGGATTAATTTGAACAATTTTGATAGAAGGTCCCCCAAGGAACAGTGCCAATTTATCTTTAAATCGGGCCAGTACTTTTTGACAAGAAGATTTTTAAAGATTTTACAATGCACATATATATATATATATATATATAAGGAAAACAAGCTCCGCCCCACTGGCGGCCATGTTTTTCAACGGATCGGAAATATTTCAACAATCTTGGTAAAGGGTGCCCCAGGAACATTTGTGCAAAATTATTTTCAAATCGGGCTAGTACTTTTGGACAATAAGATTTTTAAAGTTTTAAAAATGCACATATAAGGAAAACAAGCTACGCCCCCTGACGGCCATGTTTTTCAACGGATGGGAAATATTTGAACAATCTTGGTAAAGGGTGCCCCAAGGAACATTTGTGCAAAATTATTTTCAAATAGGGATAGTACTTTTGGACAAGAAGTTTTAACAATGCACATATAAGGAAAAAAAGCTCAGCCCTCTGGGAGCCATGTTTTTTAATGGACTGGAAATATTTGAACAATCTTGGTAAAGGGTGCCCCAAGGAACATTTGTTCAAAATAATCAAATCGGGCCAGTACTTTTGGACAAGAAGATTTTTAAAGTGTTAACAATGCACATATAAGGAAAATAAGCTCTGCCCCCTGGCGGCCATGTTTTTCAACGGATCGGAAATATTTGAACAATCTTGGTAGAGGGTACCCCAAGGAACATTTGTGCACTGCAACATAATTTTCAAACGGGGCCGGTACTTTTGGACAAGAATATTTTTTAAAATTTGGCAATTTTCCCCTTTTCTGATGCCGCAGCAACCAAAGTTTTACTTGGAAATAAATTCTTTGAATAACTTTGAAAGAGGACCACCTAAGGACCATTCCTGGTAAGTTATTTTGAAATCTGTCCATTGGTTTAGTAGGAGAAGTCATTTGTAGGAAATTGTTAACAGACGACGACGACCGAGTTATCACAAAAGCTCACCTTGCACTTCGTGCTTAGGTGAGCTAACAAACTTAGAAGAGGACCACTAGACAATGCTATATGTATACCAAATATCTAAGCTATAGACCTTTTGGTTTCAGACAAGAAGATTTTAAAAGTTTTCCTATAAATCTCTATGTGAAACAGGTGACCCCATGGGCGGGGCAAATTTTTACCCCAGGAACATAATCATTGCTACACGACAGAAATCTAAGCTCTCTGCCTTTTGGTTTCAGGCAAGAACATTTTCAATCTTTTTCCCTATATAACTATTAACTATATATGTGAAAAGGGTGATCCCCGGGATAGGGCCAATTTTGACCACAGGGGCATATTTGAACAATATTGGTAGAGGACCAATGCTACACACAAAATATTTTAACTTTCAGACAAGAAGATTTTCAAAGTTTTTCCATATATATGAATAAAACAACCCACCGGGTGCTTGAGAGCCTGCTGGGGGTCCCTGTAAAAGTCCAGTACCCGAGCTTTCAGTTTGTGCTGGTGGTGTTGTTGATGAGTCGCCTGTTGTTGCTCCTTGTCTGGCTGCACTCGCACCAGTTGCTGGAGTTTGCGGTTGTTGCCCTGCTGGCTGTGATTGAGCCTGTTGTTGAGTGGTTGCTGACATAGGCTGTTCAGCCATTTCGGGGATACCCTGAATCATAGGAATAGATTGATAACCCTTTCCTGCATACTGACACAATACAACACATCTCTTGCATTCAATTTTTACAAGAGGATCTTAATGGTCCTGTATTGATCATCTTAGATTTATTGTCCGGATGAAAAGTGATTATTCTTCTTTTAGCACTAGCAGTCATCTTGTGCAGTGAAACTGGATCAATCTTGGTTGAGAGCATATTAAGGAACATCTGTGTGAACTTGGTTTGAAATTGAACCATTGGTTTAGGGGACGTTATTCTTAGATTTTTCTATCCTTAGCTTTTGTGACTATCTTGTGCAGGGGAGCAGACAGTTTGGACAATTTCGGTAGGGGATCTCTAGACTCTTACAGGAATATTTGTGTTTTTTTCTTATTTTAGTCACCATCTTGTGCAACAGAGATGAATGGTTTGAACAATTTTGAGTGAAATTATTGTGTGATCTGACCAAAGGTTTTAAACAATTTTGCTTGTGAAACAGAGTTGAAAACACTGTGTCAGAAGAAAAAATGATTTTTTTTAGCAAATTTGCCCTTTTTGCCTAATTGTTTTCAATTGCGTTATGCTGTGAGAGTTAAAATCTAGCATTCAACATCATATTAATTAAGTTTTTATATGCCTGCGTTAATTAACTCTTACCCACCTGCTGTAGACACATTTTGACAAATCAACCTTCTTAACCCTTTCCCTCATATAGACGCTTTCTGACGCCTTTGCAGTAAACAGCTTTTTGAAAACATAGTGACAAAAGAAGAAATTGTTCAAAACGAGCAATTTTTCCTTTTGCCACAATGTTTTCCACTTTTAGTCATAGGTTATCCATTCAATTATAGAGATATTCCATTTTTTGACAAAATATGTTCAGTCGTCTGCTGCAGAATTGTCTTATGAGGAAAAGGGTAAAACACTGTGAAGAAAAAAGAAGTTGCTGATGATCAATAGTTTCTCTGTTTGCCATAAAGTTTTTTAACTAAATTCAATAATAACACTTACTTTTATAGATATTTTCTATATTTATGTGTATATATTTTTCAAGGCATCTGCTACAAATGTGTTGCATGAGGGAAAGGGTTAATGGATAAACATAAAAGTCAAACCTACACTAAATAAGTATTCTACTGCTCTGTCTGGATTATTGAAGCTGGCTCTCATAGCTCGTACAACCATGTCTCTAGAGAATCCCATACTCATCATCTCGGTCACAGCATTCTCATACAAGGTTCCTGTAACCAGGGCACTCTCAGCACTATCTGAGGTTGCGATGCTAGACAGTGAACTCTCCGATACTACTCCAGACAGTGTCGAGGCTGAGGACTCAGTTTGGGCACCTGATGGCGATTCTGTTACTGACATGTCACTGGTTGTGGTTGCTGTGCTAATAAAATAGACAGAGAAGATGGTAAATGCTTTAATCCTTTCCCACATACATCAAATCTGCTCCAGAAGACTTTAAAAATGTCTACTAAAAGTATGGAAAATCTTGATTATTGTAGGTATAATTACTGGAACAAGAGTTGTCGGAGGACAATATGGCTCGCCTATCAGGGCCATCTTCTATAAGGGCCTACTTCAGAACAGATATAGCATTAGGTAAAGTCACACAGTATCACCTATTGCAAGATAAAACACCTTTTCAATACTTGCATGCAAATGTTTACCAAGTCCATACAGGCCCTTTTGGGCCTTTTAAATCTGTAAATTTATTTATATACGATAAGCAACAGCATACACAGTGTCTGAGAAAAGGCCTTGCACGCAAAGGTTTGACCAAAAATGTCAGTCCAAAAACGGGCACAATTTAGTCAAAATCCATTCCAGAGCTATGGGACTTGACATACAAGGTCATCTAATGACCCTGAATAAGTGTGAAGTTTCAAAGCAACAGCATAAACAGTGTCTGAGAAAAGGCCTTGCACGCAAAGGTTTGACCAAGCTGGCAACGCGTACGCCAAAGTGATTACATAAGCTCCCCTATTTTTTCGAATAAGCGAGCTAAAAATTTGAAAACTTTGAGACAAAAGGGGAAATTGCACCTTGCAAAGCTTAACTTTGAACCCTGTAAAAATGTATCGCATGGTGCATATATGAGAAATTCTTTCCTGTGTAATAGATTTCCAAATAAAGAGATGTTTACTACAGCTTCAAGAAAGCGCACGAAAAAAAAAAAATCATGTTATCTGTTTGCCTGCGAAAATATCTTGTGGTGTTATTTCTTCACGTAGAAAGCGATTCCATTGGATGAAGCTCTCCATTTAACTGTGTCGCGAGATTACAAATTAGCGAAGTAACAAATATAACTGATCACGTGTTCAACATACTAGTAACAGTATTTGAGCGAGTTATTTATAGAAAGGTCTACACATCCATGTTTATCTTTCATTCTTTCTCACCGTACGAAAGGAAACAAGAGCGAAATAAAAACAATTGCAATAAAATAAATTTGGGTCGGTCGGTAAAGGGCAAACAAACTTAATTTTAATTTAGGCCCTGATAATTTATGCTTCCATGAGTGAATGCAGACTTGTTAACGAGATTTTTCTCATGATGTTCACACGAAGAACAAAACATTTTCCCGGAGTCTGAATCATATCCTTACCATGAAAATTCTGACACCTAGATATTTTTAAACCTTTTTACGCGATGTTTTTTCTGGAGAGGACCGGCGTCTTTGTCAACATTTGAACTATCTGAGCGGGGAGTCCTCTTTGACATTTTGTCGAGTAGTTTTGGCTTTGTCAAATCCAAAAGCAAACAAACGTTTCTGCGACATTTTTCAGTAAAAGACAACATTAGTAGACTGCCTCTCGTTTCCGAAGGCTGTGTAATTATTACCTGTAGAAAAAACCTAAAAACCAGTCAGCACACATAAGCCATCGTGCATGTATGACCTTTACAGTTTAATTCGAACATTGACGAAGTAGAACAATTATTGATACTTTTAATGTGCTGGCACCTGCTTGGGTACTTCCTGACTTCCGATATCATTCGGAATTATAACGATGACATGTTGTCTATATTTAGTATTGGGAAAAACCTTTCCTGATAATTTGTTTCTCTTGCGAAATTTAGCCGATCGTGTTACTCTTACCACTTATTTTCCGTAAGTGTTTTCACGTTTGTAGTCTAAAATGTGTGCGTGATTATTTGTTTTTCTACGTGATTCACGTACATATATACCTGAATAGGAACTCTGCAAATACGATTGGCTGGAATATTCATGTATATATTTTGGGTTGTATTCATTACGGATAGAGGAAATGGATGTTTTTGCACTTAAAGCACACCCTATCCAAAAAATCATTTCTGTATGTATATGTTTACACTTGAGACCACAGAAAACATTGATACCATAGAACTCTTCAAATTGAAGAGCATATGCAAGACAGCAAGGTCACCAATTGAGGTCAGTCACAGAAACGGGGCATCTTGTACAATTTATATGTCAACATTCAAATTAGTTTTCAAAACATTTGATCCTAGCAGGATTTTTTTTTAAAATGATTCCAAGCAGGAATCGAGAATGATAATCTAGAGTCCTGTTTCCAATTGAAAAACAATAGCAAAAAGATAAATAGCTTGATCATTTGTATTAGTAAGGGAAAGCATGATGGACACACTGACGATGGACAAGTGACTCTTTCTGGCCATGTTTCAAATACTTGGTTCAACTGATAATAATAGGTCCATAATTAAGCATAATACCTGCTAGATTCAGAGGGTGGGACAGGTGTTTCCTCCTTTTTCTCTTCTTTCGGGGGTTCTGTTAAGGGAGCTGGAGTGGGCGTTTGCACAGCAGCAGTTCCTTGTGTTTGTGGGGTAGAGCTCTCTGTTGTTGTTTGGGCTGGCTTTGCCTGAATAAGCAAATGATATAGTTGATAATGTCTGAGCATCAATGCAAGAAATTAGAATTTAGCCTGTAGATCAATACTATTGAAAACTTTTCTGACTTAGTATTTTGAACAATAAGCAATTTCTCCTTTCGCCAAATATTTTTTTTAACATTATACAGAATACAGTAATAAAGTGTACTTTCATTATAGAGAATTTCCTAATTTTTGCTTTTAAGCTTTCAGTTGGCTGCTGCATATCGGTTGTATACATGTGGGAGAGAATTAACACCTATTATACTTATTCTTCTGTTTGACAGTTACAGAAATGATCTAGAGGCTGGTCTAGATTCAAAACTTAGTGTACCAAGTAACAGGCTAATCAGAATCTTTGCTCACTGCATATATTTTACAGTTCTTCTTGAATAAACAATCTCAATAATGAACCCTTTCTCAACTGCAGACCCATTTAGACGCATCTGTAGGAGACGCCTTTGAAAACATTTGTGTCAAAATGAGAAAGAGCTCATTATGAGCAATTTCAACGTTTGAGTCAGGTTTTTTAACTCTTTTTCAAAATGATAATTTCAATTATAGAGATTTTCTATCTGCCAGTTACTTTTGTTCGAGGTGAAAGTTTCCACTATAACCATATAAAGTAGGGATGGGAACGAATATTCCAAAAAAGGGACGAATATTCGAATACTGTTTTCGAATAAGAATATTCGTTTTCAGTTTACAATATTTATTAAGAAATAAAAATAAAATGAACAACAATTATAAGTAAAATTTTGACAGAGGTCGCGAGTTGGAGCTTATCATGATTAAGGGTGAAGTGATAAAGAGTGTGTATGTGTCGTTTGTTGTGTTTTTACAACATTATGTCAAACCTGAAGTATCAATTATAAAATCGATAATTGTCACATGTACGTTTACCAGAGTTCTTATCGTGTGTAACCAGACATCACCTTGACCACCGTTTTTTTGATATTTTTTAATCAACACACAATACAGTGTATAAATGGTGACAGTCTGCATATATAATTACGAAAGTGAAAGTCAAGTTCCGTAAAGCCCTCCCAGCTTAACCAAAACATATTCGATGTTTACATTGATTGATTGGGGTTTAACGACGTTTTTAACAATTTCTCAGTTATATCACGGCGGCCAGTTCACCTACTCATGCATTTCCTGGTTTTCTCACACCAGTACTCCACACAACAATCTTCCCAAGCAACTGGCTGCTTTTGCACATAGACTTAGCCCATTGGTGGAAGACGAATAACGCATGTCGCATTGACTTTTGTCAATCGTCGGAAAGAAAGTTGGCCGAGACGGCTTTCGAACTCACAACCCCTGGATTGACAGCCCGCGTCGCTACCGACTGAGCTACCGGGGCTCGGCTCGATGTTAACATCATAGACAGCTATTGCAACAATTGAATAAATCATATTTAACATTGCATTACGTCTCAAAAGTATGCAGCTTTCCTCTTTACCTCTTTAAAATCGAACTTACATCAGCGAACAAATTGAATCGTCCGCCATTTCTTCTAACAATAAACATGCGGTTAAATTGACTAGACGAAATCGGTAAACAAAAATAAATGAAATATCATCCAACTCCCTATGCTTTTTGTATGAATAAGATATATAATTATTTCGTTAATTATTTGATTCGGTTAAATATTAAATTCTGTAAACAAGCGACACCTGCATGAAAATACGACTCAGAAAACGTTGCAATTCGGTTTATCGTTTCTAGGGTGTGTTTTTTTCTTGATTTACATCAACTTGAAATTAAAAAATATCTGTTGAGAAAGAAAGAGAGTGTTAAGTACAGTTGGAAACTTGCAATACGTAAACAATAGCTTATACTTACACTTGGAAAATCGCCATTATTTGAAAAAGGAAATGGATAAGTACCAGTATTCGGATAAAACTTAAATCGGATACCGATTTTTGATTCAAAAAACGAATATTTGAATAAGTAAAACTAATATTCGAATATCGTTTTCAGTATTCGTTCCCATCCCTAATATAAAGAAAAAAAGCCCAACCCCCTGGCAGTCATATCCTTTTTAACTTATCAACATGGCTTTAAGGAATCTGATAGAAGAGGGAATTTCTTCAATTTTTTTTCGAAATCAGCAAGATACTTTTGGAGGAGAAGATATTTTAAGTTTTAACTACAGCTGTATAAGAGCTAAAGACAAAATGCCGACTGCTGGCAGCCATGTTTTTCAACCAATCATCATGGCTTGAAGGAGTTTAAAAAAAGGTTACACAAGAAATGTATCTATAAAATTATTGAGAATTTGGCCAGATACTTTCAGAGGTAGATAGATTGTTTGGCATTTTATTCAGCTTTCAACCATTTTTCAGGTATATCACAAACCCACAACCCTGAAAATCTGCAAACCGGTTTAGGAGGAGAACATTTTTAAAGTTTTTTTCTTTTGGTTGCCAAGGAAACCAGAATTCTGCATAAATCTAACATATTTGAAGACATTTTGATGAATCCATTAAGAGAATGCTTGCTGTGAAGTTTCAACCCAATTGACACTGATTACAGGTGAGAAGATGTTGACACACAAACAACTAATGACGAACACCGGACGAAGGTCGATCACTATAACTCACCTTGAGCTAAAAAAGAGAAATTTTTAAGTCATTATGAGCAATTTCTCTTTTGCAGCAATGTTTTCAAAAGTCAGCTGTGTATGTGTAAATATGTGTCTTCAGGTTGAAAAGATTAATGCCATGCTTGAATGACTGACTGTAAGGCCACAGAGGAGATTTATTTCTTAGATGAAAACTAATCTTTAATCGTGTGTAGTTTAAACATCAAGTCCTTGTAACTTGACTTATAGACATAATAAATATTACCCCCAATTAAACTTACCTTTGTTACCATAACTACTACGAAATTTTTCTCTTCTATTTTATAACTGCCAACTGTTTTGTCATCGTCAAGGATTTTACCTGAATTCAAGAAAACAAACTTTTGAAGGAAAGTTGAAAAGCTGTAATATATGTGTTGCCTGGCAACATGTCACTCAGCGAGAGCTGGAAAGGTGACAGAGAAGGGAGCTTTCGTATCATGTGTAACCCAGCCAAGGGAAATGACACAACAGCCAAAAAATATATATGCATTTCAGAAAAGACCATCTGATATAATAAACATAGAGAAAGGCCGAATCTAACATAAGAAACAAATCAATGATCTGTTTTCTTTAACCTAAAGTGATTTTAATTATAATTCTAGGAATATCATAATATGACTATTTGCTGCTGTGGAAATTAAACTCCATTGTACCAATTTTAAGTGATTGTCAGATAAAAGAAATTCTTAATCAAACTATTGATGTACTATGATAACTCCCAATATTATTGCCTCAGTGCCTACAGTGACATTGACGTCTTTAGTAACAAGGTTGAGAAAAATAGCACTCATTATAGACAAGCTTAAAATCACTCAGTCAAAATGGTTTTAATATTTATGATTTTTTTCTGAACTTTTATAAGATAAAAGACAACATGTTAAAAGAAACTTTTGAGTACCACAAGTTCATAACACAGGGTTTTGAGGAGTAATAATTATTTAATTGTTAGAACATGAAATCTAGAGATCTGAGAATTTAATAAATTCAACATTTTTCTATGATATAACTTTTTATAAGACAAACCAGCATAGATAAGTTTCTGTCCTCCTGCAGGAAATGAGTCTTCTCCTTTTTCTTTCTCAATCATTTGTTTTAATACTTTCACCTGTAGGAGGAAGAATAATTGAAAGTATTTTTGAAAAAAAATAATTGAGGATTATGAATGAGATCACTTTTCTAGTACATTCTTATTCATACCTAAAACAAACAATTCTTTCCCACATACAACAAATCTGCAGCAGATAACTTCGAAATACAAATACATTTTTAAGGTTGAAAACATTTTGGAAAATGGACAAATTGCTTATAATATCTGCTTCACATGGGACTGATGCTGGTCAAGGGTAATAGCTGGTTAAGACTTACATGATGGCTAGTGCACCAAATAACTGGGTTTCTGGAAGTTATGGCCCAAACATTTATGGCCCATATTTGGAAGTTATGGCCCATATATGAAATATATAGTGGTATCTATAATACCCTGGAGATGGTATTAACACCTAACAGATTACCTATACGATATGATTTCGGCAACAATGACCGCCATTTTATTAGTAGAACTTGTTTCAAAAACCATGCCAAATTGATCAAATCGGGTTACGCACCACTAATTTTCCTGATTGCATATTTGTCTTTTTGCATGCGTTTGTGTACGCAAGTTAATAACTTTAATTGTGTTTTCTATGATTTTAATCGCATATTTACGCATATATGCCGCTTATCTAGAGCTCTGATGGGATGACGACCAGCAAACTCCTGAGAGAAATCAGCTATATAATAGGTTTTGCCCCGCCAGAACAGCATCAGTAGAGTTCATATTGTTTCATATTGTTTCTTGTTTTATTTTATGAAAATTTTATTAATCATTTATCATTAAAAAAAAAAACATACTTTAAACAGAATGTCTCATGTTATCACACCTCCAGGGTATTATAATTATCACCTGTTAAGGCGTTAATACCACCTCCGGGGTATTAAGCTTCCACTATATAATTCATATATGGGCCATAACTTCCTGATACCAAATAACTTAAGCCGCTTCCCTTGTTAAGATTAAGAAGCTCAATGAGTCAATGTTTTATTCTGGCTATTAGCAATCACGATGACAGAACACTTAAACATGATAAACCAGAACTAGACAAGCTTATGTACTTTGGCCATGGACACTACCACCACTACCAGAGATTCAAAGACCAAACCAGCATGCCAGAAGGAAACCCAACTACAAAATGCAGTCAGTAAACGTCCGACATTTCATAATGACAGCTAGTTTTCCTTCTCTAGACCAATTCGCTTTAAAAAATTAAATAAATACGACTACAAAAAGTGCTAATCTACACCCCATGCATTGTCATGTTTATTTTTGTGTGTTCCCCACCACTCTTTTTCAATGCAGACGCGACATTGTTATTACATTACCGTTTCTTCCCCATCGATTTCGATTTTGAACGTCTGTTGCTGTAAAGTTTTCAGTGTCACGAACATCTTGACTTCTTATTTTAGTAACAATTCCGTATAAATATTCTTTGTTTTCTAATAAAAGATA
>JASEVX010000001.1:143300428-143352928 GCA_031761405.1 Serripes groenlandicus
AATCCCAGCTCGGCTAACATTCTTTACGACGTTTGACAAAAGTCACTGTGATATGCGTCATTCGTCTTTCACCAATGGGATGTTTAACAGTCTATATGTGGAAAAGCAGCCAGTTGCTTGAAAGTATGTTCTGTGGTGTACTGGTGTGGGAAAACAAGGAAACGCATGAGTAGGTGAACTGGTCGCCGTGATATGGCTGAAAAATTGTTGAAAACGGCGTTAGACCCTAATCAATCAATCTAACACAAAAAACACCTGGATTTCGGTGCTACTTGTCTTCTCTAGATCTAGACCAATTGCATTGAAGAATGCAATACGTTATCAATTTGTCCACGTTGTCTGACCTGGCCCTGAACTGTTCTCTAATAGTTATATAAGGTTTCAAGAAACATTTGTCAAGTAGTTTCCATTAGGATTGTTACCACGAGTGTGTTGGTGAGCTGATCGCCGTGGTCTTCTTTCTACCCATGTCATAATTAAGATGATGTTGGTTTTTACAGAGCGCCGTTCAACTCTTCTATCGCCATGAGATAACTCAATTCCAGTCGAACACGGCACTAAGTCTAATAATCAAAGCGCTGAAAGCGCTGATGGTATAGGGGGCATATGTAAGTTGAAAACATATGGCATAGATCATATGGACAAACATTGTTGAAACAATGAAACAATGACCTTTAAACAAACCAAACCAAAACTGTTTGAAGCAACACATATTGCCTGCCAATAACATATACCTCATTTGTCAAAGTTTTACCCTTTTCTTGTATAAACAAAATATCGAAGGACAAAAGATTGACAAAAAAAAAAAACGAGCAGCTACCCTTAATTAAAATATTTCTAGTTCAGAAATCACTAAAGATCCACAATGTATATTGTAATCATGCTGATAAATGAAAGACGATCGAAAGCATGATAGAGTTATGTTTCTTTTGCACTGCACAATTGCAGCTCTGAGTTTCCTATACACCAAGTCTTAAATTGATATATTGGACATATATTGAGACAATAACCGAAGAAATGAAAAAATTGAGTTTACACCTAAAAACAGATTAGATTTGACGAAGTACAAATCTTGGGGAAGCACTCATTAACGAAAAAGGGAATTTCACGGAACGCATGTGTTGCATATAATAAGGGAGAATATTGAAAGACAAAACGCAGCATGCTAAATTTATGGTAATGGTGCACTGCAAATCTGTAGGTCATAAGTTACCTACAAACCAAGTTTGAAATTGATACAATGAAAGTTAATTGAGACAATCGCTGAACTAAATAAGGAAAAATGGAGATAACTGAAAAAACAGACCAGAGTTATGTACCTAGTACTTTGCCGTTCTCCTGATCACACGGGTATAATTGTGACCACTTTGAAATAAATCTGCCATACAGAAACAACGTGTTAACCAATACATGCAATCCATGACGGACGGACGAATGCACATTCAGGCAGACAGCCGGCCGGACGCCGGATTATACCTCCAAGCTTTACAGACGGAGACAAATCAAGTATTGATTACAGAAGACTGGTTCGATGCGTCAAAACACGTCAGCTTAGATTATGGTATTTGTAAAGTATTTGCAATTTAATTGTATCTCCGAAACGGGACCGGACCGTCAAGGTTAATTTTCAAAAACCTATTTAGACTACATTTCTAGTTTATTTGTCAACAGATACATCTAGGACTATATTACACGTTGATGAACGTTGAGTCTTAAATTAACGCAAATGCATATACATTATAATTTTAGTCCGAAAATCGCTAGAAGCTTCTCAATAATAAAATAAATAATGACCTTGCGGTTATAACTCGGATGTGTTGACAAATTCGGCCAAATTTCTTTCCGACGTTTGACAAAAGTCAATGCGACATGCGTCATTCGTCTTTCACCAATGGCTAAGTCTATGTGGAAACGCAGCCAGTTGCTTGGGAAGATTGTTGTGAGGAGTACTGGTTTGAGAAAACCAGGAAATACATTTGTAGGTGAACTGGCCGCCGTGATATGACTAAAGAAATGTTAAAAACGGCGTTAAATCCCAATCAATCAATGTTGAAATTAACTTATCTATAATTTGTAGATTTAATTTCTATTTCCTAGTAGGGTCTACATACAGCAACACATGAGAATATTCAACACAAAACGCGACCTGTTTTACCAACAGTTCCCCAGTAGCGGTGAGACCGTTTGTAACATTATTTCATGGCATGTATACACAGTAGGACCTCTCTCTTTGGACGAATTATGTTGTAACAAGTTTGTTTACAGTATTCCTTAACCTTGACCACATAGACTAAATATACAGCAAACAACATTGAACTAAGGCATAACTATTGACCTGAATTAATAAAAGTATGATTTTGAATAGTGATGAAAACATTGTGGAAACAGACAAACTTGTTGATTATCATTCATCTGTTAAGGTTAGTCAAATGTGTCTAAAAGGGGCAAAGGTTAAATTAATAACTGTAGACAAATGTTTTCGTTATCTAGGTTATAGAAACAAATTGATTCATGTTTCAAAGCATTGTTTGAAAAGGAGGAATTGCTCATTGTCAGCAATTGCTCCGTTTGCAAATATACTTTCAACATTTGTTTGTAACTAAGTAGCTATAACGGGAACGGTTCAACCCTTTCCCGCTTACAGTCGCTTTTTGACGCATGTGCAGCAGACGGCTGCAGAATTGTTTATCATGACCCATTTCCTCTTTTTCCACAAAGGTTTCAACTATATATTTTTCCCCTTGATGTAAGGCAAAATTGCTCTTAATCATTCATCTCTAGCATGTTATTCAAAATGTGTCCGGAAGGGAGAAAGAGGGAAAGAACGTCCTTAGTAAAACGTTTAAATATGAAAAGAATTAATTTGAAACGTGTTTGAAAGCATTGTGTGAAAAGGAGGAATTGCTCATTGTCAGCAATAGCTCCATTTTCAACAATATTTTTTAAATATTCGAACTGTTATAGTATCACGGAAAGGGTTCCGCTTCCATGGGAAGGATGTAACCATTTTCCGCCTACAGACGCTTACAGACGCATGTGCAGCAGACGACAATCGAAAACATTGTGACAAAAGGGGAAATTGCTTTTCGTAGGCAATTTCTACTTTTGCCACAATGGTTTCAACTCCTTTCAATAATTGTATTTACAGTGCTTTGCACATTTCTCTATAAGTCGACTGTTGTAAACTAATGGGGTCACAGAACGGTCGACGTTACCTCACACTACTGACATTGAGGTCAACCATAGTTCAGAGTGAGTTTCATTCATAGAAACTATTTTGTCTCATAAATTTATGCAAGCGGAGGGTTTCGTGATTCGGTCGAACCAATGAAATCGTTGAAAAGGCAGATTATAACCAATCAAAACTCGATTTTGGTGTAGGTATACACATGTGGACTGCGGTTGCAGCTTTAATCCGACTTTTCGAAAGCAGCTTCGCTATGAGATAGTGGCGAAACGCCCCTATCCCAAAAACCAATGCAACCGCTTTAACCCTTTCCCTCATACGACAATTCTGCAGCAGACGACTTTGAACGTATTTTGTCAAAACACAGAAAATCTCCATAATTGAATGGATAAGCTATGACAAAAAGTGGAAAACATTGTGGCAAAAGGAGAAATTGCACTTTTTGTGCAATTTCTTCTTTTGCCCCTATGTTTTCAAACAGCCGTCTGCTGCAGAGGCGTCAGAAAGCGTCTATATGAGGGAAAGGGTTAAGACTTATTTCCACAATTTACGAAGAGAGTTTCATTTTCATGGTATACATGTCATTGAGACTCTGCATTCATTAACAAGATGGCAGACAAAGTAAACTCTGGCCCCGAAGTCTCGGTTCGATTTGGTGTTCATTGGTCGAACAATCCGAAGGTAAGCTTAATGTTTGAAGTTGAGATGAGTAAAGGCATCTTTGGGGGTTTGTTTACAATCCAATTAATCTCATTGAAATCAGACCAAAATATATCGCTGTGCGGGTACGAGAGGTTGAAACTGCAGCGAGATTAGGGTCTGGTTTAATGTGTTAACGATCCAATTTGATATCTCTTAATATCGGCGAAAAGTATGGGGCTGCACTTCTCATGTTGTGTCAAAATTTATCCAAAGGACTATATTACATATAGACGGAGCGTGAGTCTTCACCGTTCGCACATGCACGCAACAATACCCACAGTCTCTAGACAAGGCCCAGTTGAAGCTATCCATATCCAGAGTAACGATTGTCACGTGCTGTTTCGTCTATCGCTTTTTTGTTAGTATAATGAAGGTCAAGTTTTCGTTACCTTTGTACCGTTACATTATACATTGTAATAACTCACACATATACCATGATAATGGGTCAAAGTTAAT
Source organism: Serripes groenlandicus (assembly GCA_031761405.1). Lineage (NCBI taxonomy): Eukaryota > Metazoa > Mollusca > Bivalvia > Cardiida > Cardiidae > Serripes > Serripes groenlandicus. The sequence continues at coordinate 143,304,774 of JASEVX010000001.1, forward strand.
TCTTATGTTTGAAGATCTTGGCTGTATTAATCGCAAGAATAGCCTGAGTTCCGATTACCATATCTGTACAAACCAGCCCAAAACGGCATCGTTCCGGTAACTCTGGCCTGCATGAAAAGTCGATTTGGGAAACCTTTAACCACATCAATTTTGTGGAAACTTTTATATTAGATGGATTTTGCCGCCGTCTGACCTGTATCGCTGGACTCGAGGTACATAATGCGAGTGATAGTAGCTCAGCATTGTGTACCTTGACACCACATCGGACTGTGATCGCCAGTATTCAGAGTATGTTCTCAACTCTGTTAATTAATCCGTCCCAATGTGCAACATTATTCTATTACCAATGTAGAAAGCTTTCAGCTGTTTGTTTTGGATGAAAATGGGAAACGGTGCACTGCCACATGACAGCCAGGAGAACAATTCGTTTGTTATTATAACCTAAATATGTTGAATGCTAAATTGATGACTATATGTACACTTGTAATTCAGTCGTACCTTTACTCATTCGTTCACTCGTTCGTTTGTGTGTGCTTGTTTGCGTTCGGTCATTCTCAGACTCGTTTATTATTACAGCGAATGGTTGATTCATTGGTTAGTTGATTGAGTGTTTGATTAATCGACTGACTTGATAATCATCCAAACATTAATTCGTGCATTCATTCATTCGTTCATTAATTCATTCATATATATTCATTAATTCATTCACTCATTCATTCATTCGTTCATTAATATTCTTCCATTCATTCATTCACTCACTCACTCACTCACTCGAATTTTATTCACTCACTCACTCACTCGACTTTGTATTAACTCACTCATCCGATTACTTCATTCATTCATTTATTCATCAATCCATTCAATCAGGCAATCGTTTGCTAATTTATTGATTTACTCATTTACTTGTTCCTTCCGTATCCATCATGTATCAAAGACACCAACTCAATCATGCTCCTGTGTGTGACCTTACCTTACTTACTTCGTAAGTTCTGTAGTGATTATGGACCTGGTACCAGTCTACTATATAGATATGCATCACTGACCAATAAGGGGAGATAACCCGTCTCTCCCACCACATGTCTAGGCAGTTCTAAACCGGTTCTCTTAGGGTGCAGACTGACAAAGAGTAACGGACAAGAAGAGAACAACACATACCCTGACGGTCTTTTAAGACCATACACACACGACAGAGACAAGCGTACACCAGGCAAGACAGTTTAGTTATATCAATGGGTAATACACTGGATTTATCATCTGCATGCCTTGTTTTTCGTTTCGACAAGAATGCTAACCACACTCACCTTTCAAACATTGTACAACATGCGCTAGCCTCCAACAAACCACCACATATTAGTTATTCATCAGTGTTTACAATGTATTTTTATATGTTCGATTTTTGTTCCCCTGAAGTGTTCATTTTTTCTTTTTATAATTGTATTCTATGTATTGTAATGCTCTTCATTATTGGAGGAATTAAAGAATATATTCCTGGCTGTATCAATCAGCAAGAATAGCCTGAGTTCTGATTACCTCATCTGTACAAACCAGCCCACGACGGCATCGTTCCGGCAACTCTGACCTGCCTGAAATGTCGATTTAGAAAAGCTTGAACCACATGAAATTTTAATATTGGCTGGATTTTGTTGCAATCTGACGAAGCTGGTGCAACTCTTAGGCCTACCACGAATGTAAAATCGAACCGGACGGGAGCAATTCTGTCGGCGAAAGACATGTCAGCTTGTAAGCTAAACTCTTTAACTCCAACAGGACGTGTGCAAATGCGGAAAAAAACCAATATCAACCAGTCGGAACAGCAGAATTTCAGGCAGTACGGGCTGTATTTATCAGTCTAAAAGCACGCGTTCTGCTATTTCTGGGGAGATTTAACTGTCTACACGGAAAAGCTTGAAACTTATGAGCAAACACATTGTCTGAGAATGTTAATATTGGCTTGATTTTCCACCTACTTCGACTCAAAGCCAGATCGGGACATCGGCTGCAAAACCAAGTCGATTGGATGGCTTGGTTGATCAGCCGCGACACGAAGTAAGTTTTGGGCGCTTACACCTGACATGCATCAATGTGCCATCCAATCAATCCAATCCATCTATCTCGAAAAAAGGTCGACTAATGCAACATTAACCCATTGTTTTGGCGTAATCGCCTGGTACGTGATAGAAAGCCAACTAAAGTCTGTAACAGCCGGACTTGGGCTGTTGACTTGCACATAATCCAAAATTCTGCTGGATATGGCAGCCGGCTGCCACAGCGCGGCTTACTGCCAACTAGTGCGACTCGAAGCCAGTACTGGGCTTTTACTCGTGACACATGTTCAGGACGGGTAGGTATATTTTGCGGACTATTCACTGCGGACTGCGGACCACGGACTATGCAGGTATATTTTGCGGACCAGGTAAATTGAGGACCATTGTGATTCGCATATATATATATATATATATACAGAACGGAAATTATTACGTTAGTTTGAGGAAATAATAAAAAACATGCTGTACTTTCTAAATGTGTTGGGTTTAAGAGGTAATTACATGAACATGATTTATTTTATTTTTTTATTTTATTAAAAATAACGTATAATTTTATCTGTATTGTGGGCCCTGTGTTGTTATTATAAAAAAATAAAGCTTTTTCAATTTGACTGACAATTCGTAAACTAACTGAATGTATGCCCATATGACACGCGTCAACGTCAATTTAAAATATACTAGTAACTATATTAGCATATGTCTCTGTATTTAGTTCGGGGTAAGCTATTGTATGGCATCTGCCAATTTCAATACCCTATATTGACACGTGTCGACGTAGATAATTCGATGTCTCTTTGACTAATTCACATTTTGAAATTATTTATAAAAATGGGACCTTTTTTTTTTATTCCATGATAACTTTCTAGACTGCTACATTGTGCATGAAAATACTTATAACTCTACATTTTGATGTAAGTGTACAAAGTGCTTAGTTTTGCTCTAAACATGGCTCTTGTTATTGGTCATAGTCAAGTGAAGTATTTTGCGAACTATTAACAAGACGATAGGATAACCTGTTAACCTGTGTTTTTCTGGTTGCTTGATCCGTGAGTTGCTGGTAGATTCTGTCAAGAATCTTATTCCAGATGTTTCGGTAAGTCATATTTACTCTATAAATTGTTATATACTTACATTTATCACATGACGTTGCTTGTATCCCATGTAATATACCCATTACGTATTTCTTTATATACAACGTGTGTAATATAACATGACCTAATACTAGGAAAAAATGACGTCACGTCAACGTTTTGACGTCATACGTTAGTCACTTTGGCGCCAAAACCCGTAAATTTCATCTAGAAATATTGTAAACGTAAGTACATTTTTATCGAAATACGCCTCATAATTCACTTTATGTGATAGATATAATATCTCATGAGTGTTATTTATTATTCTTTTTAATAAACTAAGCTGAATATGACCTCGGGAATAATTATTAGTGGCATTGTTATACGATTTACTGACGAAATTAAAATAGCTTTGGAAAACCCGCTTTTCTTTGTGTGTTTTCGTCATGTGATAAAAAGAATCTGACATTCGTTGTCATTTAATAAAGTTTTATTAAACTCGTTCAAGAAATTTATTATTAAGCTCGCCAAAGGCTCGCTTAATAAAAAAATTCTTGAACTCGTTTAATAAAACTTTATATAAAATGACAACTCATGTCAGATCCTATATATATATTATTCTTTTTTTTTTTAAATACCTGATCAACAATGGCAAGTAAACGAGCCATATTCTTTTTGATTTTCCCTGTTTAGGTCCAAAATAGATTTGTTCTTATTAACTTATATTTCTAAATGTTACTTATTGTATGACAAAGAATATTATGAATAATGTATACTTTTAAATTTTCTTCTATAAATAATTTGTCCGGCATCAATTAACTCTTTCAGCGCCAAAAGCAATATTGAGCATTTTGCAAACAATGCAGATTCAGGTGAGTCAGCTCGTAACAAGCTATCTCACCTGAAATCTGCATCGTTTGGCTGTGAGTTAGAAATATATTCCAAAACTCCTAAAACATGATAATAGAGTCGTCCGAGTTTGAACATGGAATAGTCTACTTTAAACAATTAGGCGCTGAAAGGGTTAACACTGACTGTGCGCTTATTATTTTACTTAAAATGTAATACATACTGTGTTTATTTTCTAAGTGAGCTAACTTTTTAAAATCATATGTTAACGAAATGTATATTTGTGAGAATGTGTGTTTTTACGTGTCTCGTAGGTCGATTATACGGCCGGGTATAAAAGTACTCTGTATTGTATTATTTAACTTTTATATGCGACACTCTAATAACTTATTAAAGTCTATTAAACATTGTTAGAGGCCAACATAATTTAAACTGACTATACACCCAGGAGTCGCGAGTTTGAGTCTCGTTTCGTTTCGTCTCATTTAATTAATCTAGCATTATTTATAGATATGATTTGTATGCATCGGTTCTGTAAATGTTGACCAGTTGTCGATTGTCGACCACCAGTCCGTCCAATCGAAATGACACATACGCTGTACACTGTCTTCCGTTTAATCCAGCCGTAAAGATGTTACACTTTATGTTCTTGTTTGGAATCTCCAATCGGCCATTTTTACCTCGGTATAGATATTCATGTGTTGATAAACTGTACGTTTTCGTTAACATCATATAACTAAAACTTTTTGTTTTCAGTGCCACTGTCATTGTAAGTGACATAATTCCTTGTGGTGAACGCTTGTTACCTGGACAACGATTGGGAGGTCACCCGGTTGATATTATAGATGTTTTCAACCAGAAAGCATCCGAAATCAATGATCGGTCAGTAGTGATGTGGAATAAATTTAAGTCACGGCACATATCTGGCACATTCTGCTAGACGATAGTAGTGCCAATGTGGGCTAGTTAGGACAAAGAAGCTTCCCTTCGGGTTACGCAATCTAGTCAAGGGAGGTAATCGTAGGCGGATCAGTTCGACAGGGTTATTTCCCCCTGGCTATTGCGGGTTTTCAACAATGTTTTCAATCACATTATGGGGAATATTATATTCCAGCAAAGAGAAGTTTTCGTAGTCTGATCAATACTGTAGCTTTCCACTATTGGTTGGGATTTAACGCAATTTTCAGCAAGTTTTAAATCATATTACGACGGCTATGAATTAATTTCGCTTTTACAGCAGTTTCAATACTTATTGTCAGCCAGTAGTATCACCACGGAAACTATCTTCAAGCTCCAAACTCTAATCGTCACGTTCTGAATTAGTAAATAACCATTTCTACAATCTTCAATCAACACAAATTGAAACAGTGACATTTTTTTTTATTTCTTTTCAAACTTGATCATTGAACATTGGAATTGTTTCATTATATTTTCAATAAACTCTGATAAACTACTCTAAAAATAAATCTCATAAAAATAGTACATAATCTTTGAAGTATCACAAAATTGAGCAGAAAGGATCACTTTGGCAAACTAGTCTAAATTGCACAAATTTATCTGTTGTAAATGAAAACAACTACACATACATTATAAAAAAAAACATGTAAATTTTAAAATCTCATAAAAATAGTACATTATCTTTAAAGAATCACATTTTGTGCAGAAGGGATCACTTTGGCAAACTAGTCTAAATTGCATTAATTTATTTTATTGATTGAAACACTGAATGAAAACAACTACAGATAAGTTATAAAGAAAACCGTGTAAATCTAAAATAATATAGGAGGGTACTGTCTACAGTTAACCACCGTTAGAGAATGTTTCCACGCACAATTTCCGCATGGACTGAGTATAGACTAAGATTATCCCGTATACCCACACAGTTTAATCTGAGTCTTACTTTCTCATTACAAACGGTATCTTGATATACATTTCAACGAATCAACAGTTAATAAAGAATACTTTGCATATCCATGCAAAAACCATCTTAATATATACTTTTATTATTTCCCCTTCTAAATGTTTCACAGTTACACATCCGGTATTGCTCATGGATAATAACACATTAATCCCTTTTTCCAAATACGACAAATTTGTAGCAGACAACTTTCAAAACATTAAGACAAAAGGAGAAATTGCTCATAAAACTGAATAACATTCTGAATCATTTCTGCATGGACTGATTATAGACTAAGATTATCCTGTATAACTATACAAATTAATCTGAGTCTTACTTTCTCTTTACAAATGATATATTGATATACATTCAATGAATCAGCAGATAATAAAGAATACTTTGCATATCCATGCAATAGCATCTTCATATGTCCTTTTATTATTTCCCCTTCTAAATGTTTCGTTACCGAGGTTGACATATGCGGTATAGAGTATAACCTCCCTTTTCCACATACATGAGAGAACGTCGTCGCTAGATGTGCAGGAACGCGCGTCTAGCACTCGTTGGTCTGCATGAATTAGGTTAAATGCCAGAAATCCAATGAAAAACACGCCATTGTTTTACATAATCTGATTAAACGGTGTCGTGAGTAGGCATCGTGTCATTTACACCAATCTAATCATTGTTGTAATCAATCTTTTAAAGCAGATTTACGTTTTTATTTTTTAGTTTGTTGCGGATGCGTAAAATATCTTTTCGGTGAAATTCGAATTCGGGTTTCAAAGAGATAAACTTAATATGCCAGTGGCTATATCATTACTTTTACTGAAATGATAATATCAAATCAATTATGGAGTACAATAGTGTTGAAATCTAAAGTAACGTAGCTAGCTATGTCGACTAGGTATATAAGGAAGCGCAAATTTATTTTCATTCATCTACTAAATGTTAAAAATGGCTGTATCCAAAGTAACAGAGAAAGGTCTTTTAAAATCGGCTATGGCCCAATTTGGAAGGGAAAACAGAATTTAAGGAGTAGTAAAGCCATCTCGTTGGCTATTGATGAATATGAGGAGTCATTTTAACTCCTCGTGGACTCGCTTAAAAACGTCGATGAACGATTTAGGAAAGAGGTACGTGTTTCTTTTATATTTATTCTTTTGTTTACTTCACAGATAAATATCCTAAATTTCACTAATTACATTTATGTATTTCGACCCCTGATTTTGATGCTGTATGCAATACAGTACTTTGCGTAAATTTGATGGTTAGTGTATTAGATAAAACTAATCAGAGTCTAGTCTACAATATTTCAGACGGAGTAGATTGTCTCCCACTATCAAACCGATGTGTGTATAACAATAAATACGTTCATGTTTATTTGCTTCACTCGTTACATAGGTTTCTATCTATTTTTGTGGCGATTGGTTGACAATCGCCACAGTGCTACCAAAACAACAACAACGAAAAAAAAATTATATAGTCGTATTTGAACAATCGGTTGGATATTTCTGCAAAGGCAATTTACTCACTTCCGTTAAACCGCCATATATATATATAGTTCCATCAGTGATGCAGGCACACGATTAATAATGATAATGTTAGTGCTACTTTGATACCGGATTGGTACTAATATTTGAGATTTATCGAGAAAATATCTAAATAGAGTTAAACTATTTACATATTATCTTTCTTCATGTTTGGGCAGATAATAAATATCATCGGGCGTCTTGGGTACGCTATGCAGAGTATCATGATACTCCTGTGCCTCGTTTTATTTTTACTGTAGTCAACCGTAACCTTTTGACCTTTAACCTGATTCGGCAGGATTTGGCAGATAATAAATATCATTGCGCGTTCTGCCTTGCAAATAACGACAACTCTGATGATACTCAAATCTGGAAATTCCAAAAGGTTCTATAAATAGCTCGCGAGACCAAAAACCAGAAGAGCTTGTAAATCTCAATATTATAAACGCTTTATTTTGTAGTTGTTTAAATATATGAAAGCGTCTAGATGATAAGACTGGTTTACAAAGGTTTAAAGGACACACGATGTCAGTGTGTACACACGTGATGTATACACGTCTGCACGTTCTAGAGTCAATTAGCAATCAATGCTGACAGTGTAGCCTAATTTAGTTTGGAGATCGAGCATTATAATATATGCCTATATTTTTATAAATTGAACAGTTTGGCAAATAGTGAAACTGTGCTTTTGGAGCATGTTTTGTGTTTGTTTTTGCACTCACATTATTCGAAGCAGTTTAACAACCTCAGAGACATATAAATACACTGTGACAACCCTCAATCATGCAATGTGAAGGGACTAAATTGAACAGACCTGTTTAATATCGGACATTATTGAAACAAACACCAAACTAATGGATACTGTTTTCTCTCCTTTCTTTAGTCATTTCTAAAGTGTAAAATATATTTTATCTTAATATGGCCTAACGACCTGGTGATAAACATGTGATTACCCGAACAATTAGATTACAAATAGTCATTCTAATGAGCTAAAACGGTAGTCCATCGAATACTAACTAGATTTTTCATAACTTTGGAATGGCCTAATTTTGAACACATCATGACCAATTTCAGAACGTAACTAAATAATCACCAAGACAACATTCTGGCAAACTAACATTATTCTACTGTCAAAAGATGCATGGTTGATACATTCTCAAATATACCCGCACCAGAGTCATCGCAAGCCCTACACCGATATACTGCTTGTTACTTTGCAGGATTTTCCATACGATCGCCACTACAGTGCCATTGGCGCTTTGATTTCGTTTGTATTTACATTTCAGGACGAACACTACAATCGGGATGAAGAACATGCGAAGCGCGAGTTGGGCGAATCAAATGAAGAAGAAGAGGAAGACGAAGATAGCATATTCATTGCAACGCAGTCGTCCCACCCAGAGAAGGAAGAAGAAGACGACATTCAAGACTAAGAAGCGAATTCAGAGTGTAGACACCACCGACGAAGACGAAGAACAGAGAAAGAGCACTCCTACAAATGACGTTTCTATTTTCTTTGCAAAGCATTTAAAATCTGCATAAATTACAAATTCACACTCGATCTGTTTGCTTATATCAGTAAACATTCACCAGCTTTATGCATTTCTGTACGCTGCAGGGTGTGATTCGAACACAATTCTGAGTGTGTTTTCAAACACTTATTTAATGTAAACATTTGTGAACATCTTCTACAAACATATCTCACCACGAACCGGATACGTAATGTTGTTCATATTAAGTTCGTATTCAAAGTCTTTATAATAAGCTATTCGTTCCGGATGAACCGCAACTGGATGAAGATACGCTTAAGCAGCCCAAAGAAAACACTTCTCATCTTTCTTAATAATGATCACGGTTCTTCGCACACGTGGTGGAACTTCAAAGTATGAAGATCATAGAACAGGCTGATACTTTGTAATCATAACCGCGAGACTAATTCTTTTTTGTAATGTCCAATCAGATCCGCGGCCATATACTCGTCAAATTATTTAAACTATTTCTGGAATGCACTGTTTATATTATGTTGCAAGTCACTATCATCATAATGTAAAAGTTCCGCTTTGAAATTGAGGCTCGCTAGAATCTGTAGAACTGTCCTTACTATATCGAACCATTTGCACGTGCACCGACACATACCATTTGATCCCTTTGTGAGTATTTCTTTGTTGCTCTAAGTGAGCCAGCAGCGGTTTCGAAATGTTCGTAAAAAACGAAAGAAGGTCATATCTGTTCCCTTCGTGCTAAAACATTTATCGCCGTTTTCGTCCCTGTCGTAAAAGCCCTTTTCGATTTTTCATTATATCGTTGATTATTGTCTGCAATAGTGTCTTTGCTCGAACTCGCACTAACGTCCGCGTTCTTTTGTCGTTGGCTTTGATCATCAAAGTTTATTGTGGTAATACTAGTATTTGTAGAAGTAGTGGTAGTACTATCAGAGGCAGCAACATAAGTACTAGTAGTAGCGTTTTGCTTTCGTTGGTGTTGATGCTCTTCACCTTTATCTCTCACATCGCATGGCTACTGCTGCTGTCGGTGTTCTGTTCGAGTGTAAGTGAACACTTTCGAAAAGCTGTCGTACACATTTTTACAGCTTGAACATGAATATTCGGGTTGAAATTGCTTATATCCTACGAAGTACCCCTTTCATGTTTTTGCAAGTTGTCTTTGCGAGAAAAGGTTTTATTACAACTGTAACATTGTAGTTTATTCCTGTGCGAATCACAATGTCGTTGAAAGTGTTTCTCATATTTAAACTTTCGTCCACAGACATCGCAAGTATAACTTCTTTCCATCGCACTCATTAAAGAAGGATGTTTTCACGAATCTGACAATATATTTTTCGCAGATGCGACACGTTTCACTATCTTACGTAAGTTTTTAAAGAAGCACAGAAAGTCGTTCTTTGGCTCCTTCCTTACAATACCGTATAATAGATAAAAACAAATATTCGTTTACGATAGGTTCAATGTCCAATGAAGTTGTCAAAATCGGAAATTTATACAGGAAACCGACGCAACCTATATATAGAGAGGTCACACTACGGGTTGATGGTACATGTTTTGACCGATCTGTTTCGTCCCCGCTGTTACCTTGTTTACCTTGTCTTCGAGACCTTTATGTTTAGGCATGTGCCTCTATTTGGTCCATTTCTTCAATTTGGCTTAATGGGCCCACTTCCGGTCCGTCGTAATTAGGTACAAATTTAAAAGGTACATTGTACCATGATTTATTTAACAGGTTTTTAAAACTATTAACACTTTTTGCCTCAACAACATATTCTGGCAGTTTGTTCCATAAATGTATTATTCTTTGGGAGAAAAAATACTTCCTAATGTTTAAACGACAGTGATTTTTATATATTTTGAACCTATGGCCTCTTGTATTATTGGTTTTAAGTTGAAATAGTCTGTGGTGATCTACCTTATCGATATTGTTCATGATTTTGTATGTTTCCACCATATCTGCTCTACAACGTCTGTACTGTAGGGTCGGCAATCCCAATTCTATTAATCTTTCTTCGTATGTGAGATTTTTGATAGCAGGTAGCAGTTTGGTTGCCCGACTTTGTACATTTTCCAACATAAGAGCTTCCTTTTTGTTGATTACAGACCATGTAGAGCTACTGTACTCCAGGTGAGGTCTAACTAGACTTTTGTATAATACAAGCAACATTTCTCTGTCCATGTATGTAAATGATCTTCTGATGATACCTAGTTTTTGGTTTGCTTTCTTGGCTTGGGAATTTATGTGTTCTTGAAAGTTTAATTATTATCAATGATTATCCCAAGGTCTTTTTCATGATTGCTTTGAAGAATTTCGGATCCATCCATAAAGTATTTGTACTCGTTTGTGGTCCCGAAGTGAACATGTTTGCATTTAGATTCATTAAATTTTAATAGCCACTTTTTGGACCATAGATGGAGTTTGTTTAGACGATCTAGGTTTTTGTTGTCTGTAGGTGTATTAACAATGGAGTAAATTTTGGTATCATCAGCGAATAATTTTGTTACATTGTTGACTACTTCAGGTAAATCATTTATGTATATGGTGAATAATATCGGCCCCAAAACACTGCCTTGAGGGATACCACTGGTCACAGGCGCCCAAGTTAGATCTTTAAGACGTAACATATCATATTTTTCTTTCGGTATTAATATAATTTCGCGACTCATATCTAAAGTATTCGTTTATAAATATTGGCAGTAACGAAACGACCTTTCTAAGAGCTTGAACTCGTTGTTTTTGTGTTAGTCTATTTTTAGTTATTCGTCTGATCGATCTTTTTAGCACCTTTTTGTTTTGCGAACTAATTGACATAATTTCGTAAAGAATATAATGTACTATTTCAACCAAAATTTACAGTTATTTTACTTCTATATGCTGCAATAGGATACCACGCTGTTGCGTATTACATCCTTGTAAAACATTTAAAAATGTAATATATACACTCGACAATTACATGTTATGTTTTCAACACATATATAGTCGAATCTTGACCAACTAGTATGCTGCTACATAGTTGAAATTCTTTTGAAGACTGCGGATTTAAATCAATCAATATATAACTGTAATCCACTGACACAGTCCGGCAATTATAAAGATGTTGAGTGATATTATAGTGTTGAAAGTTCCACGGTGAAAGGGAATAGTCTCCTGAAACAGCTATACTATTTAGTAAATAGTATTTACAAAAGCCGGCCCACACGCATTAGTTAAATCGACATACTGCAACCCATATTGACCCGTTATTACGAATTCTATTGGCGATACTGATGAAATCTTTGATATAGGTTGAACGTCTTCATACGAATTATTTTCAATTGCAGTTTGATACGGAGGCAATATGAATAATGATAGATTACTTGGCTGAGCTTCATCGAAATTATCTCCAAACACGCTAGCCATTTTGTTTTTTTTCTGTTCACGCAATCTTTGACATTTGCTTTCCCTTTTAATGATTTTCTTCTGAAAACTGATTTGCGTTTTTTTTATCCGTCTATCATTCCCTGTTCTGCGTTTAATGCCTAAAGGATTAGTAGTCCGACGTTTAATGTACGATCGTTTCCTCCGTATACGGTTTCTTACTGATTTATTTCCGGTTTCTCGATTTAACTTTGACACTGCTTGGGCAATCGATTGCGCGACTGGACTAACCATTTCAACAAGAACTCCAGACGTTTTACTCGGCATATTCGTGGTAATATTGTCAATAGGTGTCATCCCACTGTTTCCTATAGGTCCAGCTGATTTCCTATCATGCAACGTTGCGCTAATATTTTGCAATGAATTTTCATTCGGTTGGTGATATCCATTTACCATAGATTCGTAGATTTTAACCCACTTGCTACTGACGGTACTATACATACATTTTTGTGACTAAAAAAGACGAAAGTGGAGTGTTATCGACACTGGTTCGCGTCGGTCGTTGTTGTAAAAGTTCAAAACAAATAAAATTAAATTCGCTCGTATCGCCATTATCATCCATTTCATATAAATCATAAATTACTTTCAATTGTTTTGAAGATAGCTTTGCGAGTAAATCTCGGTATAAACACATTTAGACATTTTAACTGCATTCAAACGGATATTCATTGAATTGATAATTGTACAAAGTACTAACGTTTGCAAGGAGTTAGTAACAACACTTTGATTTTCAACGCCATCTTGATTATTCGAAGAATTTGATCCGCTACTTGAAAAGTCTGAAAAAGTAAAAAGATTTCTAACGGTTAATGAAGGTGTTATCTACATTTTTTTCTTCCCCCGTCGATCTTAACAATTCCAATTCAATTTTATTCTAAAAAGTCTGCCTCTGACCAATATAAATGTTATAAATGAACAAATATGGTAAAAGAAATAAGAAAACGTATACATGTACAAAACATATAAACAATATTTATGTAAAAAACATTTAAATTAATTTCATGTAAAAATAAGTTGAAAATATTGTGACAAAAAGGAGAAATTGCTCGCCTGTATTTAATCGAAGACAAATCTATCTTTTACTGGTGACTCGAATAACATTATGTTAATCACACATTTTTCATGTACTTTCATTCTTCACCATTTTTCTGAAAAGAAAGAAAGAAAAAACAAAAATGTTTATTAAATTATTATTTAAACGCTCCTTAACTTTAAATGATAAATTTACATGTGTAAACCGTCATGATTTAACTGAATAGTTTTTTCATCTGGAGCCTCACCAAAGTATTTAAGGAAAGACGTATTTACAAGATATTTGTTACGAATTGTGAAATAAGCAAAGAATTACTTCCTTGTAGGACTGCTCTTTCTCTGTTCTTCGTCTTCGTCGGTGGTGTCTACACTCTGGAGTCGCTTCTTATTCTTGAATGCCGTCTTCTTCTTCCCTCTCTGGGTGTCTGGATGGGACGACTGCGTTGCAATGAATATGTTATCTTCGTATTCCTCTTTCTCTTCTTCGTCATTTGATTCGCCCAACTCGCGCATCGCATGTACTTCATCCCGATTGTAGTCTTCGCCCTGAAATGTAAATACACACGAAAATATATATAGAACGGGTTTATAGTTAAACGCACATCGGTTTGGGAGACAATCTACTCCGTCTGCAATATTTTAGACTAGACTCTGATTGGTTTTTATCTAATACACTAACCATCAAATTTACGCCGAGTACTTTATTGCATACATCATCAAAATCAGGGGTCGAAATACATAAATGTAACTAGTGGAATTTAAGACATTTATCTGTAACATTTAACATAAATGTATAATAAAATATGACTATTAAACAAAATAATAAATGTAAAAGAAACACGTACCTCTTTCCTAAATCGTTCACCAACGTTCTTAAGCGAGTCCATGAGGAGTTCAAATAACTCCTCATATGCATCAATAGCTAACGAGATGGCTTTACTACTCCTTGAATTTCTCAAGTGGATGTATGTACATCCGTTATAAAAATGTGTGCACACCGACATTCTGTTTTCTCTCCAAATTTGGCCATAGCCGATTTTAAAAGACCTTTCTCTGTTACTTTGGTTAAAGCCATTTTAACATTTAGTACATACGACGAATAAAACTAAATTTGCGTTTCCTTGTATACCTAGTCGACACAGATAATTACGTTACTTTAGATTTCAATCTTACAACACTATTGTACTCCATAATTGATTTGATATTATCATTTCAGTAAGAGTAATGATGTAGCCACTGACATATAAAGTTTATCCTTTTGACACCCGAGATAAAATTTCACCGAAAAGATATGTTACGCATCCGCAACAAACTAAGAAATAAAAACGTAGATCTGCTTTAAAAAGATTGATTACAACAATGATTGAATTGGTGTAAATGATACGATGTATACAATTCTCATGACACCGTTTAATCAGATTATTTAATCAGATTATTTAATCAGATTATGTAAAAACAATGGCGTGCTTGAGGATAGTCTTTTTCTTTGGATTTCTTGCATTTATCTTAATTCATGCAGACCAACGAGTGCTAGACGCGCGTTCCTGCACATCTAGCGACGACGTACTATCATGTTTGTGGGAAAAGGAGGTTATAGTCTATACCGCAGATGTCTATTGCTACAGACGACTCGCCATTTGTAATACGGGATGTGTAACTGTGAAACATTTAGAAGGGGAAATAATTAAAGGATATATTAAGATGGTTTTTGCATGGATATGCAAAATATTCTTTATTAACTGATTCGTTGAAATGTATATCAAGATATCGTTTGTAGAGAGAAAGTTAGACTCAGGTCAAATTGTGTGGTTATACGGGATAATCTTGGTCTATGCTCAGTCCATGCGGAAATTATGCTGGGAAACATTCCCTAAACGTGGTTAACTGTAGACAGTACCCTCCTATATATTTGTAGATTTACATGGTTTTCTTTATAACTTGTCTGTAGTTGTTTTCATTCAGTGTTTCAATCAACAAAATACATTTATGCAAATTAGACCAGTTTGCCAAAGTGATCCCTTTTGCACAATCTTGTATGTATTATTGTTATGAGATTTTAAAATTTACATGGTTTTCTTTATAATGTATGTTTCAATGAACACAAATAAATTTGTGCATTTTAGACTAGTTTGCCAAAGTGATCATTTTGGCTCAATTTTGTGATTCTTTAAAGATTATGTACTATTATTTTTAGATTTATTTTTTAGAGTAGTTATCAGAGTTTATTGAAAATATAATGAAACAATTTCAATGTTTAATGATCAAGTTTGAAAAGAAATAAAAACACTGTTTCAATTTGTGTTTGTGAATATTTTATTTTATTTACATAAGAAAGGAAACATTGAAGATTGTAGAAAGGGTTATTTACTCACTCAGAAAGTGACGATTAGAGTTTGGAGCTTGAAGATAGTTTCCGTGGTGATACTGACTGACAATAAGTGTTGAAACTGCTGTAAAAGCGAAATTAATTTATAGCCGTCGTAATATGATTTAAAACCCCAATCAATAGTGGAAAGCTACAGTATTGATCAGACTGCGAAAACTTCCCTTTGCTGGAATATAATATTCCCCTAATATCATTTAACCCGAAATAGCCAGGGGAAATAACTCTGTCGAACTCTTCCGCCTACGATTACCTCCTTTGACTTGATTGCGTAACCCGAAAGGAAGTTTCTCTGTCCTAACTAGCCACACTGGCACTACTATCGTCTAGCAGAATGTGCTAGATATGTGCCGTGGCTTAAATGTGTTCCATATCCTAGCTTTGTTGATGTTCACGGATATGTTGATCGTACACTCTTGAGTAGGGACGGACAACATCTGAGCTTTAAGGATATTGAACTGTTAGCTTGCGGTATTAAACATTGCATAATCGATGTGTGTATTGCGCAACAACAGACAACCAACGTCACAGCAAACACACAGCCTCATGAGTTCGAACCAATGACGTATGCTGAAGTACTTCTACGTCCGTGCACTAAGCAGACACCAAAGCCTACGGTAATCCAACAAACAACATTGAAAAGAAAACGCAACACGGTGGAATTGAAAGGGAAGAAGTCCGTGAAGAAGAATGCTAAGACACACCAGCACAGCAAAGATGATGTCGACGACTTGGTAAAATGGATAAATGGAGATTTAAAGCAACGTCCACTTTTAGTTGGCGGAGGTGAGGGTGATGAAAACGAGCTCGCTACTAAGGCAAATCAACCGATTGTTACATCTTTAAGTCACCACTAAGGCATAGCTATCATACTAAATATTGATAACAGTGACGTTGTGAACACTATTCCAATTCGGTCATCAGGCGGTTCACACTTTATATTTAGTGCCGGAAAAGAAACGACTAAACAGGACGATTGGAAAGCGAACGGGTACTGTTGGCACAACAGCGGAAACAAGTAGAAAACCATTGTGATTGAAGATTCTGAATCTGTCGTGACAAAGACATTGTTTAAGTTGTCTGATGGTAAAACTGAAGACGATCGATTCTACTGTACAATGTAATGATTTAGTAATGGATTTTGTTTTAATTTGTTATTACGGTGATGAATCTGTATACAAACCCGCGCCACATGGAAATAGTAAAAGAAACTCCGTATATTGTCCTACAAGAAAGTCAGTATTGGAAGCTATAAAGGGCGAAGGTGACGTCAAGCCAGTGCAAGTGCAAAATAAAGTTAACTCAGAATTAAATGTGTGTGCAAAGGAAAGTGGAATTTCCGATGTTAGGGACAGTCGGCAAGTTAAAAATATTCAAACGTCAATACGGAACAAGAAAAAACTAAGTCATGACGCTTTATACAATTTACACGAACTTTTTTTTTCATTTAGAAGGTTATATATCCGAAGTGGAATAAGCACCTGATGTTCACGTCATTTTAGGGTTGGGTGATGCGATAAATGAATCTGACAAACATTTAACTTTAAAATCGGATGATTCGGTGTGTTTATTTTATGATACCAAATATATGTTTGCGCGCATGGATCCCGAGGACACTGAAATTAACTATGTGGTGCATCCAGATGCCTTGATCGATTTGCTAAGAGGCAAACTTGAACTTGAAAAGAAACAAACAGTTATTGATAGTGAACATTTTTAGCAATCTGAATCGAGTCAAGATTTACAATTTGATAATAATAAAGATGACAACGAAAGTAACCATATTATAGCGGCAATGAGAAGCATAGGAATGCCATTAAACGATAACAAAATAACTATAACTTTGTCTTAATTAAGAAAAATAAGTAGAATGAACAATCAAAAACGGATAGGTAGAAAGAAACCGCGAATAGGAGACATTGAGGAAAGTGTACTTGTTCCAGCACCGGATATTAGGTTTACGTAATTGTGATTTTTCAAACTTGCCAGACTTAAACACCCCTTCAAAACAACAACCACAAACTCCACTCGCGACGCCAACGTCCATGAATAAGAAACCCTCTTCAACACCGGTCGTGCCAAACTCTATTTTAAAAAATGTACCGACTCCTAAAACTGCCAGGAAAGCAAAAAAAAAAAAAAAAAAAAATGCGTTTTACGGGTGAAATTGACTTTTCAAAACTTCCTTAGAAAATGAGTGTAATTTGTATACTGAACTTTTGTCGATCGATAGAGATATTAACCAATACAAAACTAACATCAAATCACATTGAAGCTGTCAATATCATTTTAAGAAAACAGTTTTTTACACCAAATGAACGGGTTCCAATTACCCGAAAAAGTGCACGTAGAATATCAGTTTTGAATCGTTTACCGTGATACAGTATAACTAATATAAAATGTATGATATAAAAGACTAAACACACACCACAAGCGCATTTTGTGTATTTTGCAAGTTTATAATGTAACGAAAACGTTCGGTATACGTTGCATTTGATATGCAAATTTACATCACCGTTTCGAAGTGATGGAGTTTAGGGTTAGATATACAAGACAAGTGGACCCCTCCAGGGTCGAGTATACTTTTCGCTGAAGGGATCTTCTGCGTTTTTAGCCCGGCACGTTACAATTGGTGGCAGCGGTGGGATGAAGACAACTGCCATACCGGAGTTGCCTTACCAATGGGTTTCCCAGGCCAAGACTCGGGACGAGTCTTCTCGGAGTGGGAAGTAGTGTAACGAAAACATTCGGTATACGTTGCATTTGATATGCAAATTTACATCACCGTTTCGAAGTGATGGAGTTTAGGGTTAGATATATAAGACAAGTGGACCCCTTCAGGGTCGAGTATACTTTTCGCTGAAGGGATCTTCTGCGTTTTTAGCCCGGCACGTTACAATAATTTGAAATTCAAAAGAAATAAAAGTAGAGCTCTATGTGTTATTTCTTTTGTAACGTCTTGTAAATATCTTTATTAATTCTAGGCTATATATGATTACAAGTGTTGTAAAAAGTTTGAAAATAGTTATAATATTTATATATAAAAAATAATGGTGATATTAAGCAATGAATTTAAGCTAATATCTGTTTGTGTTTGGTTTGTTCTTTCTTATGGTTAGATGTTCAAGTTGACTTTACTTTCATAGGGTAATTTATAATCAAAATTGTTCATTTCTGATGCCACGGTTACCAGATTTGTTCCTTATTCTTGATCGTAGTACAAAAATGTACAAGGTTATTTATAAAATATTTTTAATGAAAAAACAATTAAAACAAAAATTTCTCATAATTAAAAATGATGATCTATTGAAAAAGATCGAGAAAACAAACGCAGTTAGAAAGTAACAACCAGAATACAAAGACCTCATGATGTATTCAATGATAGATGAATAAAACAACATTTCTTCTCAATATGTAGTTACCATTCTGTATATGCGAATCATAATGGTCCGCAATTTACCTGGTCCGCAACATATACCTGCATAGTTCACGGTCTGCAGTCCGCAGTCCGTAGTCCGCAAATTATACCTTCCCGTTCAGGACGCCAGCTAAACTCTCTTACTCGAACCGGACGGGTGCAAGATCGGGACTCTGTCGGGAAGTCCTAATTTCGGCAGCCGAATGTTTAGCAGCCGGCTGCCGCGACTTGGTAAAACAGGACCTTATGCAACTGGAAGTAAGTTTTGGGCGCTTGCACCTGGCATGTATCAATTGGCCGCCCGATCCGAAGAACAGGCAGATAGGTGTCGGGCCGTCCCACAACATTTAATTACTAACCCTTTCCCACTCGCACAAAATGTGCTGCAAACGACGTTGAAACATCTTGGCAAAAAGTGAAATATTTTGGTAAATGAAAACACGATTATTGGAAAGAGTTGAACACATTGTGGAAATCTCTTGTCAAGCAATATTTCCTTTTATCACAATGTCTTCAAAACTGAAAAGGCGTCAGCCGTTGTCGGCAGAAAGCGTCTTATGTAGGAATGGGTTACACCTTGCCTGGATTCTTCTTATCGATTTTATATTATGGTTCTATTTGGTAAAGGGGTGAATACTGGTGACAATGGGGTTTCATGTCAAGTGTTGTGGTATGATCAGTGAACATAATAACAACTGAAATCACTTAAAACATGCTTTAATAATTTTAACAGTAACGTGACACTAAAAAACTAACTAAATCTTGAATATATAATACATTTATATTCCACATCAAAATTTAGCTTAGATGTGTTTTTGTGATTGTGAAAACAGAACTCATTATTCATAAACTTTGTTTCAATGAAATCTTTCCCACTAACAACAATCAGACAACAATCAGCAGACGCCATTGAAACCATTAATGCTATCCATGTGTAACATCTCTATAAACCAGTGTATAATTAATGAACATTGTGCTAAAAGTAGAGGTTGCTCATCATTGCCACAATATGTTCACACGTTGTCACATGTACAGGCTCAAATGTGGTAAACATATGTGGGAAAGGGTTAAATGTTTTGCAAATTTTTAGCTTTCTTTGCAAAATAGTATTCACCTATAGTGATACTATTGTCACAGCAAAATCTTAGTCATCACTTCATAATCAATTCATTTCATAAAATAGTTTCTATTGAGGTTTTGTGCAATTTCATGTATAATCCCCACAGCATTATACAGTAGTTATGCATGACCCCTGATCCACTGACCAGTACTAGGCTAAAATAATGCAGCGGATGAAAACATTTTGATGGAGAAATTACTCATAAGGATAATTGTACCATAGTTTTGCGAAGAGGTTTTCAAAAATGCCTGCATTGTTGTAATGAAAGAACATGTATTTTTTCTAAATGTATGTGCAATAAACATCATTCTAAAAGAAAAAGACAAGTTAACACATGATTGCAATGAAAAGCAAGTTTTATCTGAGACTGTCTGTAGCTAAACCAATCAAGGATAAGTAATCACAGAATCTTTATTGATAAACACGTTTTTTCTGAAACTGTAGTTCAAACCGATAAAGGATAATCAAACACAGGATATGTTATGATGAACACTTTTGATCTGTAACTGTATTTCAACCACACTCAAGGACAATTAAACACAGGTTATGTTATGATAAACACTTTTGTTCTGTGTAACTGTAGTTCAACCACTATCAAGGACTATCAAACACAAGATATGTAATGAGTAACACTTTTGATCTGTAACGGTAGCTCAAGCACACTGAATGACAATTAAACACAGGATATGTAATGAAAAATACTTTTGATCTGTAACTGTAGTTCAACCAACCAATCAATGACCATCTAAAGCTTTTAGATACTTTGGGTCTATCACCTTTGGCACAAGTTTGTGTCTGAAAGAGAAAATAGAATTAACCATTATCCACATACAACCAATCTCCAGCATAGCTAGTCAAAACATTGAAGTTACTGCCTTAACCCAATACTTAACATGACTTTTCAAAGGTTGTTTGCTTTACAATCGTCAGACGAACAAGTTCAGCAATCTGGAAAACTGAAAGATTTATATTGATAAAGAGTTGAGATATTGCAATAAAAGGTGAAATTGCTCGATTTGAGCAATGTTTTCAATGTTTTCAAAGGTCATGTTCAATGGCAGGTGTCAAATGTCGCCTGTGTTAAGTAATGGGTTAAAGCTTTGTATCCTACAGCTTACAAGTTATTTGTATAACTAAATGTAGGCTTCATGTTAGCTTTGTCCCCATCATGATGCGACACATACTCTTTTCTCTTGAGATGGCTCAGACTGTTTGGTGTTTTACGCCTTCAACAATTTTTCAGTTATATCACGGCGTTTCCTGGACCAGTTACCAGTACTACTGGCACCAGTCGGTCAGTCGCAATGCTTACCCCGCAATTCTGAGCGCCAAGGAGAGCAGCCATTACTACCAGTTTTAAATTATTCGGTATAACCCGACCTTGATCAAATCGACAGCCTCCCGCAATCTGTTTGATTGATTGATTGATGTTTAACGCAGTTTTTAACAATTTCTCAGTTATTTCACGGCGGCCAGTTCACCTACTCATGCATTTCCTGGTTTTCTCACACCAGTACTCCATACAACAATCTTCCCAAGCAACTGGCTGCTTTTTTTTCACATAGACTTAGCCCATTGGTGGAAGACAAATGACGCATGTCGCATTGACTTTTGTCAATCGTCGGAAAGAAAGTTGGCCGAGCCGGGATTATAACTCACAACCCCTGGATTGACAGCCCGCGTTGCTACGGACTGAGCTACCGGGGCTCGGTCCCGCAATCTGAGGCGGATGCTCTACTACTACACTATCGAGGTGGTCTAAGGAGATGGCTCAGAAATAACATTTATCTTACCGTATTGGCATCAGGAACATTATCAAAATAGGAAAGACCATTTTCATGTAGGGTATAGGAGAGAACCCAAAACAACAGAGAACCAGCAACTGTGCTAGCTGTATCACAGTAAATATGTGAACTTGGCGCTGTGGTACCCGGCGTATGTAATGATTTGGTGGGTATGCCGCCTGCAACAGGATAAAAAAGAGCTAATTATTACATGTACATATTTTAGCAGAGGCACATACTATATACTGGGCATGTCCAGCAGTGTTGTCGCTTGAAATATAAACATAATTATTCATTTTAAACACATATTTGACACAAAAAGAAACGGAATTTGCCATCACATTATTAACCCTTCCGCCAATACAACAAATAAGTAGCAAACAAATTTGAAATCAAGTTAAAAACAAGGTAGCAACATGTGAACTTGCTCATTTTGCTTTGAAAAGCGTCTGTGAGTGGGTCAATAAAAAATGTATTAATAGCTCTTTTGGTCAATTGATTGTACAATGTTTTAGCCTTTGCCACATACAACAAATATGTAGCAGACTACTTTGAAAACATGTAAGCAAATTATGTAAAAATTCGACAAATGAAGTAGTCTGCAGCAGATTCTTCAAAATACGTTTATAATTGGGAAAGGGTTGAAGCAGAGTTCTTTTTTTTTGTATGAAATGGAGAAATTGCTCATTTGGAAAAACAGATATCTTTAAAAGCATCCAGGCAAAATATGGGAAATCTAATTTACAGGCCAAAGAGGAATTGAGGTGTGTGAAGTTAGCAGTTAGTTGGTGATTGGTAGTTGGGTATTCAATCTACTGCCAGAGTACGAATAAACAGCAAGCTAGTAGTTGGGTATATGCCATACTATCGAATATATAGCCATGGGCGAATACCCACACAGTTATCAATTGGGTATTCAACAAAGAGCCAAAGCGCGAATCTACTGCTATATACGAATAACCACACAGCTATCAATTAGTTATTCAACAAAAAGTCAAAGCGCGAATCTACTGCTATATATGAATAACCACACAGCTAGCAATTGGTTATTCAACAAAGAGTCAAAGCGCGAATCTACTGCTATATACGAATAACCACACAGCTATCAATTAGTTATTCAACAAAAAGTCAAAGCTTGAATATACTGCTATATACGAATAACCACACAGCTATCGATTGGGTATTCAACAAAGAGTCAAAGCGCGAATCTACTGCTATATACGAATAACCACACAGCTATCAATTGGGTATTCAACAAAGAGTCAAAGCTCGAATCTACTGCTATATACGAATAACCACACAGCTATCAATTAGTTATTCAACAAAAATTCAAAGCGCGAATCTACTGCTATATACGAATAACCACACAGCTAGCAATTGGTTATTCAACAAAAATTCAATTCGCGAATCTACTGCTATATACGAATAACCACACAGCTAGCAATTGGTTATTCAACAAAGAGTCAAAGCGCGAATCTACTGCTATATACGAATAACCACACAGCTATCAATTAGTTATTCAACAAAAAGTCAAAGCTTGAATCTACTGCTATATACGAATAACCACACAGCTATCAATTAGTTATTCAACAAAAAGTCAAAGCTTGAATCTACTGCTATATACGAATAACCACACAGCTATCAATTGGTTATTTAAAAAAGAGTCAAAGCGCGAATCTACTGCTATATACGAATAACCACACAGCTATCAATTGGTTATTCAACAAAGAGTCAAAGCGCGAATTTACTGTTATATGTGAATAACCACACAGCTATCAATTGGTTATTCAACAAAGAGTCAAAGCGCGAATCTACTGTTATATGTAAATAACCACACAGCTATCAATTGGTTATTCAACAAAGAATAAAAGCTTGAATCTACTGCTATATGTGAATATGCACACAGCTATCAATTGGTTATTCAACAAAAAGTCAAAGCGCGAATCTACTGCTATATGTGAATAACCACACAGCTATCAATTAGTTATTCAACAAAGAGTCAAAGCGCGAATCTACTGCTATATGTGAATAACCACACAGCTATCAATTAGTTATTCAACAAAGAGTCAAAGCGCGAATCTACTGCTATATACGAATAACCACACAGCTATCAATGGGTTATTCAACAAAAATTCAAAGCGCGAATCTACTGCTATATAGGAATAACCACACAGCTAGCAATTGGTTATTCATCAAAGAGTAAAAGCGCGATTCTACTGCTATATGTGAATATCCACACAGCTATCAATTGGTTATTTAACACAATTTCAAAGCGCGAATCTACTGCTATATACGAATAACCACACAGCTAGCAATTAGTTATTCAACATAAATTCAAAGCGCGAATCTACTGCTATATAGGAATAACCACACAGCTAGCAATTGGTTATTCATCAAAGAGTGAAAGCTTGAATCTACTGCTATGTGTGAATATCCACACAGCTATCAATTGGTTATTTAACAAAATTTCAAAGCGCGAATCTACTGCTATATACGAATAACCACACAGCTAGCAATTAGTTATTCAACATAAATTCAAAGCGCGAATCTACTGCTATATAGGAATAACCACACAGCTAGCAATTGGTAATTCATCAAAGAGTAAAAGCGCGAATCTACTGCTATATACGAATAACCACACAGCTATCAATTAGTTATTCAACAAAAAGTCAAAGCTTGAATCTACTGCTATATACGAAAAACCACACAGCTATCAATTGGGTTTTCAACAAATTGTCAAAGCGCGAATCTACTGCTATATACGAATAACCACACAGCTATCAATTGGGTATTCAACAAAGAGTCAAAGCGCGAATCTACTGCTATATACCAATAACCACACAGCTATCAATTGGTTATTCAACACATTGTCAAAGCGCGAAACTACTGCTATATACGAATAACCACACAGCTATCAATTGGTTATTGAACAAAGAGTCAAAGCGCGACTCTACTGCTATATACGAATACCCACACATCTATCAATTGGTTATTCAACAAAGAGTCAAAGCTTGAATCTACTGCTATATATGAAAACCCAGCCAGCTATCAATTGGGTATTCAACAAAGAGTCAAAGCTTGAATCTACTGCTATATATGAATACCCAGTCAGCTATCAATTGGGTATTCAACAAAAAGTCAAAGCGCGAATCTACTGCCTTATACGAATAACCACACAGCTATCAATTAGTTATTCAACAAAAAGTCAAAGCGCGAATCTTCTGCTATATACGACTAACCACACAGCTATCATTTAGTTATTCAACGAAAAGTCAAAGAGCGAATCTACTGCTATATACGAATAGCCATACATCTATCAATTAATTATTCAAAGAAAAAGTCAAAGCGCGAATCTACTGCTATAAAAGAATAACCACACAGCTATCAATTGGTTATTCAACAAATAGTCAAAGCGCAAATCTACTTCTATAAACGAATAACCAAACATCTATCAATTGGTTATTCAACAAAGAGTCAAAGTGCAAATATACTGATATATACGAATAACCAAACAGCTATAATTAGTTATTCAACAAAAAGTAAAAGAGCAAATCTACTTCTATAAACGAATAACCAAACATCTATCATTGGTTATTCAACAAAGAGTCAAAGTGCAAATCTACTGATATATACGAATAACCAAACAGCTATAATTAGTTATTCAACAAAAAGTCAAAGAGCAAATTTACTTCTATAAACGAATAACCAAACATCTATCAATTGGTTATTCAACAAAGAGTCAAAGTGCAAATCTACTGATATATACGAATAACCAAACAGCTATAATTAGTTATTCAACAAAAAGTCAAAGAGCAAATCTACTTCTATAAACGAATAACCAAACATCTATCAATTGGTTATTCAACAAAGAGTCAAAGTGCAAATCTACTGCTATATACGAATAATCAAACAGCTATCAATTAGTTATTCAACAAAAAATCAAAGCGCGAATCTACTGCTATATATGAATAACCACACAGCTAGCAATTGGTTATTCAACAAATAATCAAAGCTTGAATCTACTGCTATATATGAATACCCAGCCAGCTATCAATTGTGTATTCAACAAAGAGTCAAAGCTTGAATCTACTGCTATATACGAATACCCTGCAAGCTATCAATTGGGAACTGATCAAAGAGTCAAAGCGCGAATCTACTGTTTTAATAGCAGTAGATTCAAGCTTTCACTATTTGTTGAATAACCAATTGATAGCTGTGTGGATATTCACATATAGCAGTAGATTCAAGCTTTCACTATTTGTTGAATAACCAATTGATAGCTGTGTGGATATTCACATATAGCAGTAGATTCAAACTTTCACTAGTTGTTGAATAACCAATTGATAGCTGTGTGGTTATTCACATATAGCAGTAGATTCAAGCTTTGACTATTTGTTGAATAACCAATTGATAGCTGGCTGGGTATTCATATATAGCAGTAGATTCGCGCTTTGACTCTTTGTTGAATACCCAGTTGATAGCTGGCTGGGTATTCACATATAGCAGTAGATTCAAGTTTTGACTCTTTGTTGAATGCCCAATTGATAGCTGTGTGGGTATTCATATATAGCAGTAGATTCAAACTTTCACTAGTTGTTGAATAACCAATTGATAGATATGTGGTTATTCGTATATAGCAGTAGATTCGCGCTTTGACTATTTATTGAATAATCAATTGATAGCTGTGTGGTTATTCACATATATAGCAGTAGATTCGCGCTTTGACTCTTTGTTGAATAACCAATTGATAGCTGTGTGGTTATTCGTATATAGCAGTAGATTCAAGCTTTGACTTTTTGTTGAAAAACTAATTGATAGCTGTGTGGTTATTCGTATATAGCAGTAGATTCGCGCTTTGACTCTTTGTTGAATAACCAATTGATAGCTGTGTGGTTATTCGTATATAGCAGTAGATTCGCGCTTTGATTTTTTGTTGAATAACCAATTGCTAGCTTTGTGGTTATTCGTATATAGCAGTAGATTCGCGCTTTGAATTTTTGTTGAATAACTAATTGATAGCTGTGTGGTTATTCGTATAGAGCAGTAGACTCGCGCGTTGACTCTTTATTGAATACCCAATTGATAGCTGTGTGGTTATTCGTATATAGCAGTAGATTCGCGCTTTGACTCTTTGTTGAATACCCAATTGATAGCTGTGTGGTTATTCGTATATAGCAGTAGATTCGCGCTTTGACTCTTTGTTGAATACCCAATTGATAGCTGTGTGGTTATTCGTATATAGCAGTAGATTCAAGCTTTGACTTTTTGTTGAATAACCAATTGATAGCTGTGTGGTTATTCGTATATAGCAGTAGATTCAAGCTTTGACTTTTTGTTGAATAACTAATTGATAGCTGTGTGGTTATTCGTATATAGCAGTAGATTCGCGCTTTGACTCTTTGTTGAATACCCAATTGATAGCTGTGTGGTTATTCGTATATAGCAGTAGATTCAAGCTTTGACTCTTTGTTGAATACCCAATTGATAGCTGTGTGGTTATTCGTATATAGCAGTAGATTCAAGCTTTGACTTTTTGTTGAATAACCAATTGATAGCTGTGTGGTTATTCGTATATAGCAGTAGATTCAAGCTTTGACTTTTTGTTGAATAACCAATTGATAGCTGTGTGGTTATTCGTATATATCAGTAGATTCAAGCTTTGACTTTTTGTTAAATAACTAATTTATAGCTGTGTGGTTATTCGTATATAGCAGTAGATTCGCGCTTTGACTCTTTGTTGAATAACTAATTGATAGCTGTGTGGTTATTCGTATATAGCAGTAGATTCGCGCTTTGACTCTTTGTTGAATACCCAATTGATAGCTGTGTGGTTATTCGTATATAGCAGTAGATTCAAGCTTTGACTCTTTGTTGAATACCCAATTGATAGCTGTGTGGTTATTCGTATATAGCAGTAGATTCAAGCTTTGACTTTTTGTTGAATAACCAATTGATAGCTGTGTGGTTATTCTTATATAGCAGTAGATTCGCGCTTTGGCTCTTTGTTGAATACCCAATTGATAGCTGTGTGGGTATTCGCCCATGGCTATAGATTCGATAATATGGCGGATACCCAACTACTAGCTGGCTGTTTATTCGTACTCTGGCAGTAGATTGAATACCCAACTACCAATCACCAACTAACTGCTAACTTCACACACCTGAGGAATTGTTCATTGTCAGCAATTCCTCCTTTTGTCACATTTTTTTTCTCTATAAATTTGTTTAACGCCTCTGCAGCAGACTGCTTTTTGAAAACATAGTGACAAAAGAAGAAATTGCTCAAAACGAGCAATTTCTCCTTTTGACACAATGTTTTCCACTTTTAGTCATAGGTTATCCATTTAATTATAGAGATTTTCCATTTTTTGACAAAATATGTTCAAAGTCGTCTGCTGCAGAATTGTCGTACGAGGGAAAGGGTTAATAGGGATGTCAATATTATGGCTAAAGGGGAAATCGCTCATTATAAGCATTTTCTCCTTTTGACACAGCTTTTCTTTCCAAGAATCAGAAGCAGACAACTTCTTGGCAAAAATATAACATAATAATGATTGACTAATTAGAGTCAGTGTAGAAAAAAAACCATTGTGGCAAAAGCAAACATTAATTACTTTATTCCCACAATGTATTCAAATGCGTCTGCCTGTTGTAAAGTGTTTTAACAAACAAACCTGTTCTGTGAAAAATAACATGATTCTGTCAAACAGTTGGTTTCCGAATAAAGCTGTGATAGCGACATAAAGAAATAACCCATCGAGTACAGGAGCCGGAATGTAGGAGAGTGGATAAGGTAACAGCAACATAGATAAACCAATCATAACATGGGAGATAATCCCCGTTAATCTGGTTTCTCGAACACGGACAACTCTGCAAAGATAAAAACCCCATATATTAACTCTTTCTCACAAACGACAATTCTGCAGCAGACGAGTTTTATTCATTATAAGCAATTTCTCCTTTTTTACTATGTCTTCCATCTCTTTTCAATATTTAAACTTTCATTGATATTAAATTACTTTACGTTTCTTGCCAAAAATGATATTTCATTTGTTATTTCTAGCTGACAGGTCGAAAGAGATGTCAATTTTGTGACGCTCGGCGTAGATTAAACAAAGCAGTGTATTGATACTGCAACATAACTTTCTTTTATTATATACCTATTCCAACTCTAAAACAGGATAAAATACCATGTTTAGAACATTTTAAAACATTGTCCTAGTCAAATATACGGCAGCTTTAAAGAGACACACACATATTTTCTTTTATCTCGTGCGCACGAGATAAAAAAAAATTCGTATGTAATTTATAAAAATGTGTGTGTCCCTTTAGAGCTGCCGTACAAATAACACATTTCAATCCGAAAATGTGCAGGTATATACATGTAATATGAAAGCGTACGTTTGGTGCACATGTCCTTGATCAACTCTATCTTCCAGATCAGCCAGGGCTTTCACATGAAGTGGGGAGTGAGGTAGGGCAGCATGTACCCACGGTAGAGTGAATATCGACAGAAATATATTGATGATGGCCACCGTGAATAGATCCCAATGATAAGCGGCGCCTTTCTTCAATCTGAAAATGAAAGCATTAATCAATATGTTAACCATCCATTCTCCAGGAGTGTATTCACATTTACATAACATTTTATCTTTTACCCTTTCCTGTTTACGAAAAATGTATGACATATGGCTGAGCAAACATTACGTCAAACATATTGAAAGTCTGTTTCAATAAAAGCACAATTATTGAACAAAGTTGAAAACATTTGTCCAAAAGGAGAATTTTCTAATCTTGCCACAATGCTTCCAACTTTTGAAACTATCGTGGGAAAAAGTGCTTGTTATGATTAATTTCTCCTTTTGCCACAATGTTTTCAAACTCTGTTCAGTAATTATGCTTTAACTTAAAGATATTTCCTTTTACGAAGATTGTCTGCTACAGATCTTTTGTATGTGTGAAAAGATTAGGATTTTATCTTTTCAAGCTCAGTTAAAAGCTTTTAAAACACTTAAATGTAATCTGAAATTTACTTTCTATATCATAAGGCAGTATTTTGTAGTAGATGACTATTTTTAACCCTTTCCCTCATAAAGTAACATTTGACCCAGCTACAGCAGAAAACCTTTTATAACAAAGTGGCAAAAGGAGAAATTGCTCACAATGAGCTATTTTTCCTTTTGCCACTATGTTTACATCTCGTTTCAATAGTATTATAAGTGTTATGTAAATGTGAATACACCCCTGTAGAATGGATGGTTAACATATTGATTATGTACAATAAATTTGCAGCAAAGAAAATTGTAAAATATCGTGCAAAAAGTTGAAATTTCTCTGTAAATTAAAGTATGTCTGCTGCAGGTGTGTCGAAAATGCACCAGCATTTTGGAAAGGGTTGATTATTAATTTCAAATGTACTTCTAGGAAAATGTTATAACTCACTAAAGATGAAAGTGCAATTATTGAATAGAGTTGAAAATATTGTGGCGTAATGCTACATTCATCTCTTGCAAATACGTCAACTTCATTTTGCATGATTTAAAGGGTTAACCATTCCCTCTTGCAGACGCGTTTTGAAGCATACACACATATCAGACGATTTTTGAAAAGATTGTAGCAAAAGGAGAAATTGCTCATAATGAGCCATTCCTCCTTATGCCCCAATTTTTCAACTCTCTTTAATAATTTAACTCAAATAATATTTTCTCGTTTTTGTGAATTTGTATTCAAAGTCGTCTGCTGCAGATTTGTTGTATGTGTGAAAGGGTTAAATCAAATGCGTCATCTTCAATTTGCATTTTGGAAAATATTAAGTTAATTCAAATACTCACTTATTTGATGGATTGTTGACTAGGGCACTTGATATATTTTGATCCATGAAGAACAGCAATGATAAACTAAAACCAAGTCCCCCGGCGGCCAGGATAGCTGGCCATGGTAATGTATGGAGAGGCGCTAATTCAAACATCGTAACGTCAGGATCATATTTAAATGGCTTCACTGAAGAGAGAGAGGGAGGGAGAGCATGATACACAAACTCGGTGTTTGGAACTTGGCGTCCCTCCCGGGTTAGATCTCAAGTCATGACCAGATAGTCATGGTGGAGTGCCCTTGGGCAAGGCACATTTCCTAGCCTAGTATTGGTTTGTCTACCCAGGAATCATGAATAAGTGAACTGTCGCCGTGATATAACTGAAATAATGTTGAAAAATGTTTTCAATTCTATTCTAAAAAAAAAAAATTCAGTTTATATTTTAAATAATTAAATGTTTTCTGCTGTCTGGTAAAGGGTTAATAACAGTTTTTAACAGTTACATTTTAAGTTATATCACGGTATCCTGGGTAAGATACCAGTACCACTGGTCAGATTATCCGGACATCAGTAAGTCAGTCGTAATGCTCACCCCTGAGCACCAAGAAGGGAAAGTTAATACTACCATTTTTTAAGTCTTTGGTATGACCCGGCCGGGGATCGAATCCGCGACATTCCCCATCCGAGCAGACGCTCTCCCACTACATCTACGAGGCATAACAATATTAGTAAACCATATAATGAGATTATTTAGACAGTCGTACTTACGTTTTACGCCCCTCAGTAGGTATGACCCAAAGAATGACATGATTAAGACCGCTGCAGGTAGAGCATAGTCAGCTAGCATCTCACGCTTACCAGCTGTCAAAAAGGGTCTGAAAGCAGGAGTCAGTCAGTTCATTGACATGTATGCATGTGAAATAACCCTTTCGTTATATGAAAAATTGGTAACACAAAACATAGAAAACTTCTAAGCGAAACTAGTGCACATCCTTTTTGATGATTTTGAAAACATCTATGCAAAACTTTGAAAAATGTATATAAGGGAAACTTTAATTATTGAAAAACGGTTGAAACCATTGTGGCAAAAGAAGAAATTGCTCATTATGAGCCATTTCTTCTTTTATCACAATGTTTTAAACATTCGTTTTCTGCAGAGATATAAGAAAGTATCTGTCTATTGGAAAGGGATAAAACACAAAATTGTTCAATGTAATTACCATGGAATCAAAGCAGTAAGAGTAACACAAATAATCAATTTAACTGATATCTCATAGTTCCATCCTTTGAAAACATCTGAGGAAAATTAAGATATATCTGAAAAATTGCTTGTTTACATTTTTAAATATACAGTTGAAAACTTTCTTGAAAAAGGAGCAATAAGGAAATTATTCATTTTGAGATTATATCCCTGGTCGAGTTCTCCATTTTCCACAATATAAAATCTGTATCAAAAACATAATTTATTACATGCTTGAGAATGACCAGGCGTTTCAATCTTGTTAAAAGAAATCATCAAATCAGGTACGTTTTGACACATCTGCATCAGACAAATGGTAAAAACCTTTTGACAAATTGAGGAATTGCTTCTGATGAGCAATATTCCTTTTGCCACAATAATTTCAATTGTATTTAATACACATACTTGACAGAAGTATTGAAAATGAGTATAATTGAAAGATATAATATTGTTGAAAACATTGTTACAAGGGGGAACATTGCTCAATTTGAGGAATGAGAAATAAAGAAATTGCTCATTATCTTTTTGTCATAATATTTGCAAAGGCTTAAAGATGCGTCCGCATGTGGGAAGGAGATAATCGAATGGAATGTTTCACATATAAGGGTCAACATGAAGCTATACAATAATATTATTGTCTTACGTTTTAGTAAAGTTAAACAGTGTAATTCCAACCCATACTGTTCCAAGCATTAGCAGTAAAAATAAGATACTGTTTTCTTTATGACAGGGAGCGTTAATGTTAGTCATACTATCTGACATGTTAGTCAAACTAGCGTTTATTTCAGCGAATGATGTATTAAAGCTTGTTGGTACACTACTGCATGCAGGTGCGTAATAGTTCTCATTAAAATCTGTAATAAAGAAAAGAAAAGAACATTTCAATGTTGGCTTGAACACATAAGTTCATCACCATTCTACACATTTACAATGACAAGCGTGATGACATGTAACAATTATGTAAGCATACATAAAAGGGAAAATATATAAAAATGAGAAAAGCAATAGACAGCCCCGATGTTGGAGCCATTTCATTTGAAAATAGTCTTTCAGCGGTATATAAATATATTACAATAACCATCAATTATATAAATGTATTATATACTTTGATATGGTTGCTTCTGCTTTCCATATATAAATAGGATGCAATATCTATTGATATTGTATGCTTCGATATTACACTCATTGATGTTGCACTAAGATCCTTTTCACATGCTACCAAGGATGGAACCTTTTCCATACTGTAGTGTTACAAAGCATCCTTTGATGACTTTTAAGTTCATCCTTCAATGTTACCATAGTCTGTAGATTTACATGTATATGCCAGTGATGAAAAATAGATAGGCATGCAAAACTACCAATCGGGTCTGTTTATGGCGCTAGCTGTGATTACTTGTGTAAATTTGCTATACGTATTGTACTTTTTAAAATAAGAAAATGATTGCTTTGAAGGTATGTCTTCTGATTACATGCATTTCATCTTTCTCCGATGTGAATAACATCAACGGAATGTAGAGGATGTTAGTCTGCTTTACTGAACCTACAGTGAGGTTCAAACGGGCATCTTCATCATACTAAGGATCAAGAATGTCTGCGCGAAAATACAGAATTCTTTGTTTCAAAAAAGGAAACACGATCAATTTAATGTTATCATTTTGTCAACGATTAAATTTAAGTCAGAACAAAATGAAGTTTCAATTCGTTTATATTTTCTAAGATCCTAGCAACAATTTGGAAAGACAATAAAAGCATGATAAAGCATAAATATGAATCCATCAAAACCAGTCAAAATAAATACTAATTTTCTAAATGTTTGAAGTGTTAAAAAAACATAAACATGACACATTTTAAATAGACAATATCAAAATATAATGTATGCACATGGGAAACTAATGTGTTGGGATTTGTTCGTTTTGCGGAGTTCTGAACTTCCTATGCACTAACCTATTGTACTGGTGCGTAATAGTTAATATTAAAATATGTAATAAGAAAACAGCATTATGAAATCCAAGAGTTGCTGGAGAGCCAAATAATTAATTTAAGATTACTTATTTTCCATTGATTCACAAACAAGCTTTCAGCTTATAATCATACATCACAGTCGATTTCTGTTTTTCGGAGCGTACCCAAATGTATGGAACAAATCCCAAAGGCAGAAGAACATGCTTGATCATCACATGATTTGATACAGGGACTAGGGATCTTTCAAATTCATTTTCTACAAATTTATATTTGTATTAGGGAAAGGGTCAATACTTTGTAAGATTGCCCTAAGCCTACAACTATTGACAATTAACATTTATACTGTTCTGCTGCTTTAGCAATCATTTTACTTTGGATATGCATAATGATATTACTAACCTTTGATTGTGTCTTTGATGGCATCAGCTGAGAAGGCGAATGTAATAAACAAGGAAAATATTTCCTCTGTCGACCTGCCCAAAAAATGAAACAGAAGAATCACTTTACATGTATATTCACATTTTACGCTTTGAATTTAAATACAGAAACCTTTGCATTTTACTGCCGAGATGTTTTCAAAGTGGTCTGCTGCAGATTCATTGTATGTGGGAAAGGGTTAACCAAAGCTGTGATTTGTTTGTATAAAAAACCCAACATAGTTCTATAAATATAGAACTGTTTAAAATTTGATGACAGTACAAATGTACATAGAGCCTATACTCATGGAAAGGTTTGACTGCAGCATGTGACTTTGGAAACATCATGGCCATATATATGTTTTCATTGTTTGGCAATTTACGCTGACTTCTAACAATTTTCAGTTATATCATGGCGTTTCCTGAGTTATTTACCAGTATCTGCGTAATGTATCGACCAGATCAGCCTGCGCTGTCCGCGCAGACTGATCCGGCCGACACATTCCGCAGTACTTCTGGTCCATTTATCCTGACACCAGCCTATCAAATGTAATGCTAACCCCGCAAACCTGCGCGCCAAGGAGGACAGCCATTACTAACATTTTTATTATTTTAATATTTGGTATTACCGGGCCGCGGATCGAACCTGCGACCTCCACCACCCGAGATTGACGTTCTACCATTACATCACCGAGGCGGTGGAAAGGAAGGAAAGTATCTCTAAAAGGAATACTTTGAGAAAACATTGAGGCAAAACGGAAAAGTACTCTTTTACTTACAATGCATTGTAAAGTGATCTTCCCCATGTGGAAAAAAGGGTGAAATGAATAACTGGCTCTTACCTAGATGAAAACTTCATGAGTTTACTGAGATTGGTGACAGAGTAAATGATCAAGAAAAAACAGTTCCAGAGGCCGGTGCAGGCAAACATGGCGTTGAAGTTCAAATCAAAGTCCTGGGAAATACTGAAAATAACTGTGACATGACAATTAAATAACCTGATTCACCATGCAATATTTACACGTTACTACTTTTCCACATGCAAACGCATTTTGTTACTCCTGAAACAGTTAATGTTTGAAAACAGTGAGCAGTTTGTCATTTTGGGACACTGTTTTCAAATATATTAAATAATTAGTTTTCAAAGTGGTCTACTTATACGATTTTAATTATTTCCCAAAGAATGACGCATCTTGATGCATCTGCAGCAAACTCTACTTTTGTGACATGTTGGGAAATTTCTCATTTAGCAAAAATGTTTACAACTCTTTTAAATAATTGTACTTTCCTTTAAGGCTCGGTCACGCATACGCGACGCACGACCCGCGCATTGAAAATTAAAGAAAAATTGGAAAATACTATCAGTGCGTCGTTGCTAGCGCGCTGCGCATTTACATGGCCAACGAATTTACTTCGTGTTTCTAGCGCGGAACGAATACCCCGCGCATGCACAGCGAGCTCAACGCACAGCCAGCGAACGACAGCCATCTACCATCTTCAACGCATTCCTTCAGATCAGAGGCTGTGTATATCTGAGCGTCTTATGCTAATCCCATACATCCGATGTCTGCCCAGATGAATTGGTAATCAGCATCATCGAGCGCCATTAGAACCCTTTATAGTTGAAGTATACGGAACCACTGTTTGGAGGACACTTGCAGCTGACGTGCTTGCCATCATGTGAACCACAGGTATGGGGGAAGTTCCACCTCTCCATGGACTTGTCAGATATGGCACGCCATTCCTCCGGAGTGGAGGGACACTTCATCACCTCATCCTTGTGCTCAACGATGTTGGTCTGGCACATTTCTTGGATGAACATGGATATGTTTTTATGGGGCATCCTCCATCCATAGGACATTGAGTGATACTTGATCCCAGAGGCCAGGGTCCAGGGCCTCTCTGTATGTTGTATTCGGCTTGGTGATCTTCGGACCGATTCTGTTTAACATCTCGGGGGGCATCCGCATGAAGTTCTTGAAGGATGCCTGGTCTTCGTTACGGAGTTCCAAAAAAATCATACAGGACAAACTGTCGGTGCTTACCGATCCACGGTCGGACCCAGAACCTCCATTCACCTCTTCCTTTTCTTCTTTTCCTGATAACATGGACATGTTGAAGTGCCAGTTCCATGAGATTGTGCTGATGTTGGAGAACCGCGAATTCGTATTGTAGTCTCAGCCTGTCGGAATCCTCCATCTTCTGAGATGATTCTTCTAAACTTGATCAGCAGGAACCCCTTTTATTACCAATGACGGACAGAGGAGAAATGATGAGAAGGTGGGGCGGCACCCGTTAATACACGCCATGTACACGCTGCGTTCACGCCAGGTAAGCGTAAGGAACACGATAGAAAAACGCCGGTCGCGCAAGAGACTCGTTCAGGAAGCCCATATTCGTTGTATGTTCGCTGGATATGCGTTAGAAGCACGCTAGGTGTGCGCTAGGTGTGCGCTAGGTGCGCGCTTTGTGTGCGATATGTGTTCACTAGACCTCAACCGACGAACATACAACGAGTACCCTGCGTATGCTCCGTGTGTGTATGGCGTTGGTCGATTGCTCTCTACGCGTGTCTGGCATCCTTCTGGCGTGTACATTCATGCGTCGAGCTCCGCGCATATTTTTGTGCATGCAAACAAATCCCGACGACACGTCGAATGACAATGAATGAATAGCGTTCGTCCAGCGCGCTCGACGAATTAGTAACGAATAATGACCTACACTTAGCGAACAACAACGCACTGGCCAAAATTGCTATTTTTTCAGTGCGCGGGCAGTGGGTTGTGTATGTGTGACTGGTGCTTTATAGAGATTTTCCATATTTTGTCCAAGATGTTTTCAACTGCTGTAGATTTTTTTGGATGTGCCAAAGGCTTAAAAATCATTGAAACAGGTGCATTATAAAAACAATCTGCCAAAATTAGAAGTATAATGCTATTATACGCTGCTTTCAAAATTATTCTAGTAAAATCCCTGGATTTTCCGGTAAATTTAAGTTGAAACTAGTATATCAATTGTAATTCTATCCTGACAATCATGAGCTCCAAAGATAGCAGCAACTTCTACCAATTATAAAGTATTAACCCTTGCCCACATACAACAAATCTGCAGAAGACAACTTTGAAAACATCTAGGCAAAAAGAGAAAAGAAATCTCCATTAAAAAGGGATCCTATTTAGTTAAAATATTATGTCAAATGGAGAAATTGCTAATTATGAGCAATTTCTCCTTTTGCCAAAATGTTTTCAAAAGTTGTCTGCTGAAAAGGCATCAGAATGCGTCTGCAAGTGTGGGGAAAGGGGTAGTATGACGTATAGGGATAAACCCAGGGTTTCGCACTTTTGAGACGGATGCTTCCCCCACTACGCCACCCAGTTGTTCGGTCATGGAGTGATTTGAAATATATATATATAATATATAAATGTATATTTAATTTAAAACGAAGAAATATACCGGAACGAGAATAAAAATAATAAAAAAGGTAAAAAGGCCATTAGATTGTTTTTAAACGTGCCAACCGGTTTTTGTTTATTCTACTTAACAGGGCAACGCTAATACTCATTATAAAGTCATAATGATTATAAGCGTTTCCCTGATCTATATATTTTCTCACTTACTTTTTGTGTAAAGGGCTAGAGGCGCTGTTGTTAGCAATACAATCAGGGGCTGACCACCAAACAGGGCAAATAGAAGTCCGCCAGCACATTGGGAAAACAGAATCTTCTTTACACCTGAAATTTGTAAGTTCAATATCAAAACAATAGATAAGAAAGATTTCATAACACATATGATTGGTGGAAAACCACACACATGGCATCTGGAAGAGTGTAGATCCAGATCACCCTGCATAGTTTGATCCGGATCTACACTTGTCTTAGCTTAGTATTTAAGAAGCTTCTGATATACACGTATACGCTTTCTGACGCCTCTGCAGCAGAGGTCTTTTTTTAACATGGCGACAAAAGAAGAAATTGCTCAAAACGAGCAATTTCGCCTTTTTGTCACCATGTT
This sequence comes from Serripes groenlandicus, assembly GCA_031761405.1. NCBI lineage: Eukaryota > Metazoa > Mollusca > Bivalvia > Cardiida > Cardiidae > Serripes > Serripes groenlandicus. The sequence goes on from JASEVX010000001.1 coordinate 143,343,265, forward strand.
TTCAAATCTATTCAATGATTGTACTTTCATTTAAAGGGAGTTTCCAATTTTGTTCGGGTATGTTTTCAAAGTCGTCTGCTGCAGAGATGTCGTATTTGGGAAAGGATTAAAGATCACAGGATGTGCAAATTAATAATTTCTACACTTGTACAGTAATTAAAAAAGCTTGCTATTGATTTCTCATACATCTTGACTCCTAAATAAAGCTAGTTTTGCCGATCACTAAATTAACCCCTTTCCAACCTACAGATATTTCTGCAAAGATGTCTTCTGCCACAGATGTGTTATGTGTGGGCATAAGTTAATTAAATAATGACATCTGAATACATTCTTTGGCCGTTGTACTAAATAATAGATATATACTATTCTTATGTGAATTTTGGAAAGTATGTTGTGTGGAGAACGTGTGTGAGTAAACAAGGAAACACATGAGTAGGTGAAGTGGCCGCCGTGATATGACTGACAAATTGTCGAAAACGGCGTTAAACCCCAATCAATCAATCAATCAATCAGTTGTACAACACTGCTATGTAAACGATTATAACCTGCTTGGCCCTAGAAAGGTAAACCAATTTATTCAGACGCTTCAACTGAACATTCATGAGCGTATCAAATCTAGCTACCACAAACTATTTCCCAGGACAACTGTGGAGCCCCGGTTGCTCAGTCAGTAGTGATGCCGGATACCAACCCAGTCGTTGTGAGTTCGCATCCCAGCCCCGTTAACATGCTTTCTGGCGTTTGACAAAAGTTTATGCCAAAAACTTCATTTGTCTTACTCAAATGACCTATCATTTTATGTGAAACCGCAGCCAGTTGCTTGGAAAGACTGTTAATGGAGTACTGGTGTAATACTCTAGGAAACACATGGCTCTGTGATATATGACTGTGAATTGTTAAAATGGCATTAAACCATAATTAACCAATCCAAGGCAACTGGCCACCTTCAGATAAGGATTTAAAAAATCAAAGTACCTATAGCACCATTTGTGTTGTTATCATTCAGCATTCCGAAAGCTATGTTTGGTAAAACACAGGCAAAGTAGAGGAACAAGATTGTTGATGTCACTTTCTGAGGAGTTTTGTGTCCAATTATACCTGGAAGTAAGTAAATGTATCTAACTTAACCTTTTCCAAAATATAGACGTCTTTTGATGCCCCTACAATAGAAGCCCTTTGAAATCAACGTAATAAAAGGTTAACAAAAATGATCAAAAGGTGCAGTTTTAACTTTTACAGGAACTATACCTTCATTTATGGAGAGTTTTCATGTTTTTGACTAGATATTTTCAAAGTCGTCTGCTGCGGATTTGTTGTATGTGGGAATGGATTAATAAGATTAAACCCTTTGCCACACACAGACACTTTCTGATGGCTCTAGAGCAGGTACCATTTGAAAACATCATTTCTCATGTTGCCACAATGTTTCAACTCTATCCTAAAACTACACTATTACAGTTAGAGATTTTCCATATTCTTTCTGGTGATGACTTCAAAGTTCAAAGTCTGCTGCAGATCTGTTGTATGTTGGAAAGAGTTAAGTGTAGTCTGCTTTGAAAACACATAACAGATCAAATAAGTAACTTCTAGAAAATTTAAAGAATAACTGTGAAACAAAATTAAAAAACTTGTTGAAAAAACAAAAATAACTTCTCTATTTCCCATGATGTCAACAGGAGTAAGTAATCTGTACCTTTAACAAGTAGTTTAACCCCTTGAATTACGGTTCCTTTGGAATTTTTAGTACTTTGTTATTTCTTTATGTTTAATCCTTTTTTAAGCAATAGGAGAAAATCATTATGAGCCATATCTTCTTTTGCAACACAGTTGTTAACTCTATTTAATACTGTCATTTTCATTGATAGAGGTTTTCCTGATGTTTGCCTGGATTTTATTTTTAAATCGCTTGTTGCAAACATCTTGAGTTGAAATTAAAGGGAATTATAATTAGTCAAGACAACCTTATTTATGATTAACCATTCACATAATCACATCTAACAAGGCGTCTGCTTCGGAAATATCTGAGTAAAGAAGTAGGTAAACTTCTGAAAAATTGTAACTGTAATATTGATAGCGTCCGGTAAAGAAGTGACAATTTAAAAAGGAAATTACCATCTTTGAAATCGGACCAGTAGTGAGGCAGTCTCCGTTTGACATCTTGAATCATACCTCTAGCGAAGGGACAAGACGCCTCCTAAAATCAAATGATAACAATTGCTATTTGAGCTGTTCCACGAGAAAACCAACATTGTGGATTTTGCTTACCAATACGGGCAGACACTTTTCGCCTCCTGCGAATTTTCTGTTTCAGGAATGATTACTCTATCCCTCTATCCCCCTGAGACGGAAATTGTCTGCTCGGAGGCTGATCTGGGTCGATACCTTACGCAGAGTCCATAATGTTGATTTTCTCATGGATAGGCTCATTCATGTTTCTGAATGCCATAGCTCAGTCGGAAACGATGAGAGCTGTTCAAGGGTTCACAGCTTGAACAAGACTTGGCTATTCATTCTTTTTGATGATTTACAAAAGTCATCATGACTAGCCTCATTTGTCTTCCGCACCGTGGCAAAAGGAAAAAAATACTCATTATGAGCAATTTCTTTTTTTGCCAAAACGTTTTCAAAAGTCATCTGCTGCAGAGGCGTCAGGAAGCGGTTTCATTGATAGATGGTCTATCCCAAATATTATCTCTGAAAATGATGTTGAAAACTCATGGGACTACACGTATACCTGTACTGCTAGGTGAGACAGGTCAATATTGCAAAGTTATACCTTGTTATCATTTTCAAACACACTTTCAGTGAGAACTAGATGAGAAGCCCTATTCTCTGGCATACTCTGCTCTTTCACTAACGTTCGACTTCTTTCCCTGAGGATTTTCATGAACTCCGACTCGTTGGGCGCTGCATACAGATGAAAACGAAACTCAAGGTCAGAGAAAAGTGTGGCAAAGGTGCGACCTGTTTCCACGGCTGTTTTTGTGTGTTTCTGTAAAACATGAAATAACATTGTAACATACATGTACCTTTATCCTACCTTATACCTGATACAGAAGACATTTGCTGGAAGAAACACATTTTAAATACATGTACATTGTGGAAAAGGAGAAACTTACAACATTGCGTCCCCTAAATGCAGAAGTATGTTAACAGATTGTTCATCAAAGCGGAGCTGCCATAGTTTTGCACTCAAGGAACGATTGCTAAAATCCCTAGTTTTATCATTTCTTTCTTCTTTTCATTTTGAAAGAAAACAACAAAACCTTAACCATTAACAGACCACTTATATTGCCTAGGCAACAGACAACTTTCGAAAAAATGTATTGGAAAATAGATAAAATAAGCAGTTTCCCCCCTCTTTGAAACACAGCAGTAGACGACTTAGAAAACATATAACCACAATTATTGAAAACCTCTATGAATGAAAGCGTAACTTTTTAAAGTAGCTGACAATATTGTGGCAAACGGAGAAATTGCTCATCATCACTTTGTTCACAATAATTAAAACAAAATGTATCGTCATGTGGGAAAGGGTTGACTTCATGAACTTTTGAAGCCATTTTCAACCATATTTCAGCTATATCTCGGCAGTCAGTTCATCAGCTAACATACGTTCCCTGTGTTTCTTGCACCAGTACTCCACACAGCATTCTTCTCAGTCAACTGGTTACCACCCCAGACAGATTTCAAAAGGACAATCCATGGACAGAAAGCCCATGTTCTTACCGACTTAACTATCGGAGATTGTAAGAAAGGAAAATTAAAATGAACTGTTCCACGAGTAAACCCACATTATGGACTCTGCGTAAGGTACCGACTCAGACCAGCATGCGCAGTCCGCGCAGGCTAACCCGGACAGACACATTCCGTCTCAGGGGGATAAAGGTACAGAGTAATGATTCCTGAAACAGAAAATCCACAGGAGGCGAAAAGTGTATATACGGATTAGCCTGCGCTGCATGTTTAGACTGATCCGGGTCGATACTTAACGCAGGGTCCACACTGTTGATTTTCTGGCGGAACGGCTCAACTATGAAAACCCATTACAAACCTCCTTGGTTGGAGCTACCACTAGTATCACAAACTGAACTTCTTGACTCGTACTTCCCAGATTGGCTGGCTGTTTCAATCGACCAATCACAACATGTCTTCGCGTGACTGTTGGTAGCTCACACCTGATGCAGAAAAATAACATAAATTATTGAAAAATATGCTGACAGGTGGAAAAGTTGCTCAATGTTCTATTGTCACAATATGTTCAAAACTTTATTTGCTACACATATGCCAAAACGAATCTGTACGATTATGAGAAACGGTTGACAGACAGATTTGATGCATCTGTAGCAGATGGATTATCTCTTTTCTTCATCTCTCTCTATTCAATAATTAATCTGTCATTTATAGAGATTTCCAAATTTTAGCCTAGATTGATTGATTGATTTATTTGGTTTTTAAGCCATTTCAAGACAATTTCAGTTATATCACGGCGACAGTTCATTTATTCATTATCCCTGGGTAAACAAACAGAACAAGGCTAGGATATGTGCCTTGCCCATGGGCATTCCACCATGACAGTGGTGCCACGACTGGGAAGTTTAGCCTAGAAGTAGTATTCTGTAGATTGTTTGTATGTGGTAATAAGATTAGACTTGTTTTTATTGAAAACCTCTGAAGAACTATGAAAGAGTGTTATAAAGAAAGCTGCGATCTTTAACATTATGACACAGAATATTTTCTGTTTTCCAACACTGATTTCAAATCTATATCCAAATTATAATGTCATTATTTTGATGTTACCATCCCATTAAATTGTCAAGTTATACTGAAAAGCAGCATACATATAGGTGAGAACAAATAGACACTGGGCATTCATTACCCATATGCATGCGTATTTTGCATCATTTGCAGCAGATGGCTTTTGGAAACATTGTTGGAAAGGAAGAAATTGCTAACGATCAGCATTTTCAACATTAACGACAATGTTTCTTACTCTTTTCAATAATTCTGCTTTCAATCAAAGAGACTTTCCTTATTATTGAAAGGCTGATAAAAAAGTCATCTGCTGTAGATTTGTTTTTAAACAATGTTTGGTGTTTTACGCCTCTTTCAACAACTATTCAGTTAAATGATGACATTTCCTGGGTAAGTTACCAATACTACTGTTACATTTATCCTGACACCAGTCAGTCATTTGTAACCTAACCTCGCAACACCGAGCGTCAAGAAGGGCAGCCATTACTACCATGTGTAAAGTATTTGGTATGACCCGGTCGAGGATCTAACCCGTAACCTCCCGCACCCGAGGCGGACGTACTTCCACTTTACCACCGAGGTGGTATTGCAGACGTGTTGGATGTGGAAAAGGGTTATATATACTTACATGACACAAATCCAGGACTGATCAAAATCGGAACCACTGTCACTGACAACCGTACCTTGAATTGTTCTGGCCAGAGCGTGAACTGTAATTCGAAATAGAATATCAAACTAATGAAACTATACCACATCAGGTGTCCAGCAGGCACGCAGTATGATGGTAGCGATGAATCCTGGGCTTCAACACCAATTTTGCAAGTACAGTCAAACGTGTGCTAAAGACCACCTTTATAAAGCAAATCACTGTCTATAGCATCCACACTCGAAATTTCTAAAATTACTAATTGTCTGCATAAATGACCCAGTAATTAAAGACCACCTGTGAACAAAGACCAACTTGTTCTCTTGTGGTCGGTCTTTAAACAAAGGTTGGACTGTACAGTCAAACTTGTGTTAGCGGTCACCTCTGTTAAGCAGCCAACTTGTTTTAAGCAGCCACTTGAAGAAACACTAAATCGACAACATTTTCGTTTTTGTTTGACTTGCATTAAGCGGCCACCTGTGTTCTGCAGCCAACGTTTGACCGTTCTCTGGGTGGCTGCTTAAGACAAGTTTGACTGTATGTCTTTTCTTGAAGGGAACCCTCTTTCTGTGCTTTCCTTGTGCTCACCAATGGAGAAGGCGTGGGCTTCATCTCAACATGCAGTTGAATTTTGACACCTCTGCAGTTGACAACTTTTGAAAACATTGTGGCAAACGGAGAAATTGCTCATAATGATCAATTTTTCCTTTTGCAACAATGTATATTACTCTTTTTCAAATTTTCGTTTACAGAGATTTTCGATAATCTCGCAAAAAGTTTCCAAAGTCATCTGCTGCTGATTTGATGTAGGCTATGTTGGAAAATGTCGATCTACCTGAATCAAGAGTAAAAGTCGATCTACCTGAATCAAGAGTAAAAGTCGATCTACCTGAATCAAGAGTAAAAGTCGATCTACCTGAATCAAGAGTAAAAGATGATCTACCTGAATCAAGAGTAAAAGTCGCATCCGTATGTAACTTAACTCTTTCAGCGCCGAATTGCTAAAGAAGACTCTTCGATGTTCAAAAAATCGAGCGACTCCATTTGTATGTTATAGGAGTTTTGGAATATTTTTATAACTAAAAGCCAAACAATGCTGATTTCAGGTGAGACAGCTCGTTACGAGCTGTCTCACCTGAATCTGTATTGTTTGCAAAAAGCTCAATATTGACTTTGGCGCCGAAAGAGTTAATTTAAAGCTTTTAACTCATTTCAATAATTCAACTTTTCACTCTAGAGATGTTTCATAATTTTGCCGAGATGTTTTCAAAGTCGTCGGCTGCTGATTTGTTGTATGTTGGAAAGGGTTGATCTACCTGAGTCATGGGTAAAAGTCGCGTCCATGGCGTCATCTACTGAGAATTCCTCACTTTCCGAGGAGGCGATGACTTTCTGGAACATGGCTCGGACAATTTCTTGAAGACCCGTCTGCTGTATGTCCAGCATCAATAGAGTTTTCTCCATGTAATTCTCCACATCTCGGAAGGCCCGGACTTCCGCGCCGAAATCTTTAAATGGGATTTGCTGTAACAAACATCATTTGATTTTATAAATTATCTTTTTTATTTTTTTTACTCGTTGTATTTCATACGTTGTAAATTCAGGGCTGAAGATAAGAGTCGTAATTCATGATAAAACTATTTTTGTTTGATCTCCAAAACACTTCAGTGTGGTACAGTTTGGACTTAAGGTACTTGATAGTCCAAACCGTTTCAAAATCGGATGCCTACCAGAGGTCCAGATTAGGAGGGGAAAACAGCCCTTAGCTCAACAATTTATCTCTTCGTTATACAACCAAACCCTATGATGTGGGTACTCACAGATTGCTGCAGATATGTCAAAATGTTTCTGTATGTGGCAAGACATTCCGTACACATATGGAACATCTCTTTAAATAAAAGCAATTTCTCCTTTTACCACAATGTTTCCAAACATCACCGGCTACAGGAATCAAGAAGTGTAAGTGGGAAAGGGTTAATACATACCTCAAACCTTCCATGGATGAGACTAATTGTTTCATCATCTGAAATATATAAACAGTTCAATAAATCAATCTGTAGATATACACTTATATTGATTAATTGATTGATTGATTGGGGTTTTACGCCGTTTCCAACAATTTTTCAGTCATATCACGGCGGCCAGTTCACCTACGCATATGTTTCCTGGTTTTCTCACACCAGTACCCAACACAACATACTCTCCAAGCGAATGGCTGCTTTTCCACATAGACTGTTAGCCCATTGATGAAAGACGAATGACGCTTGTCACAGTGACTTATATACTCATGTCTCAACAGTTTGTGAACCTAAGCATTCAAAGAACTAATCTGCCAATACCTAAGGAATCTTAAGACATCACAAGATATTTAAACAACTTTCACATGACTGCTTGTACAAAGTAATCCAAGAAAAGGCTGAGATTAATGATGTCATTCAATCTGGAAAATCATGAAGTTAGAATGCTCTTTGATACATATACTTGTTGTACAGTTTAAATACGAATGAACGAACGAACGAACATTTTATAACAGAGACATATTGTCTAGTTTGTGTTCTAATTGTTCTTCAGAGATTTCCCAGATATATGTACCACTAAATGGCGAACAGGAAAGATCAATGTTATCACTTTCCAACATAAAGTCGCATTTTAACGTAACAGCAGCTGACGTCTATCGGTGCAAAAGAAATTACTCATGATGAACAATCCTTTGGCCACCAATCTGATAAACAAGTAAAAAATAATGCTTCAGCAGCAAAAGTTCAAGGCCTAAAAAAAAAGAAAGTCTTATTTAAACCTGTATTAGGCCCTCTCTGTCAAATGGCGCGAATTCGATCATGTTATCATAATAACCACTGTTTCTATTTCATCGAAAAAATTCTAGCAGCATAGATTCAGCTCATAAAAAGCACTTAAATTGATTTCATAATAATCATGGGAATCATTCTCTATCATAAACATTAAATATATCGACAGCTATTCAATACTTTAATTCATAGTATGCGTGTCTGGCGTTTTTTTAGGGCGAGGGTCTAATTGGACTCCATATTGGAATTACAAAATAGATTATGATAGTCACACCCATCGAACTACAATTTCAATTTCTTTAATCAAATACTTAGGCCTTCAGCCAATATACACACATAGGCTATAGACATAACAATCATATATATATATATATATATATATATTTTGTTAACAAAATCATTTGTTTGTCTTTTAGAATCGTGTTAATAACTTAATACCTAGTGTTATTCTAATATCTTGTCAGAAGTTATATCTGGTTCTGAAAGCGGACAGTGAAGACTCTGGTCAGACAGTGTGCATGTACATCTTCACCCGAGTCTTCACTGGAAGCAGATGCAACACAATCATTCATAGCCATAGGCCTTCATAGATGTAGGCACCTCAGTTATTGTTAATTTCCAAAGAAGGAGTCTAAAAAGACGTAAAGATATTTCAACAGTTGAGAATCACTTATCATGTATTTATGCTATGTGACGGATTTCTCGCCGAAGGACTACTTTATTAAATGCGTGCTCTAATGGAAGAATCGATATGATACGCTTTTAAATCCTATTGGAAATCGAAAGAAGTCTAATTTAAAGAAGATAGCGAAATACATTTCTGTTACACATATAGTTACAGTATTTCACACTCCGATTACAGAAGTCATTGTTGGATCAATAGTTTACAAACGTTATAACACGGGGATACTTTTTATTCAAAAGAAAGACTTACTATATTATGATATAATAAAATACTTTACAAAACGGTCCGTCATATAATATGCATAACTACTTATAGACAGATGTCATTATATATATCAAATATTCAATTTTAAATAACTTTAAACAAAATAATTGAACATCACATATACTTGCATATTCATGCAGTCTAATCTTGGTCTCCACCGTTCGCTATGCAAGTATATATATATATGAAGCAAAGCTATTCCATGAAATGTTAAAAAGTCGAAAAAGACAATGGTGACCAGTTGAAAACAATCAGCATGATAAGGGCTAACCCATACGTCAAGAAATACAAAGTCTCTGCGTGGAAAGAGGGCGTCCTCAAAACACAATTTCTGTAACCATGTAACTAAACCATCAAAAAGTTGCGTAATTTTACATTATTCTAGCTTACGTTTTCGAATAAAAAACAGCATGTTGATAGGTTAATTATACATTGTCACAACATGAACTTGATTTACTCTGTCTTTATTTATTAGCAGATTAATCCCACATTTCACACACGTAGTCG
>JASEVX010000001.1:143357409-143387978 GCA_031761405.1 Serripes groenlandicus
CACACACACAGACAGAGAAAAAAAAAGTCAAATACAATGACTTTTTTTCACTGACGTCAATTTTTTCTTGTAAATGGTACGCTTAGTAAGTACAACAAGTCCGATAGCATTCGATATGTCAATTCGACCATTCCAGAAACAATAATTTACTGATAATAGTCACACACACAATGATGTAAAACCCACGACGTTAAAGAGAAAATTCACTCTCTGCTTGCAATAATTACCTATTTTCCCCATAGAATACTCGCGGGTTCTTTTAGGTCTGTTTTCCTTTCTACCATCAAGACATTAAAGGCAACTCGAAGTTATTCATACTATCATATGCAGAGGTGCAATACCACTTTATTTTCAATCACAAGCTTACAAACAATGCTAAAGAAAGGCTACTTTTAAACGTAAATATTGTTACTTTAAATATTGCCCTTTTTTCTGTTATGTTTAAAAAATAAAATTTAAAACAAAATCCCTTTTACAGAAAGACAAACAAGTGAAGTGTTTCTATCGGAAAACGTAACGACGTGATGACAGCCATGGCGTTTCACTCTTTATATCATACAACAAATCTGCAGCAGACGACTTTGAAAATATCAAGGCAAAAAGAAAATCTCTATAGCTGAACGTATTCTTATTAAAAAGATTTGAAAAGATTGTGGCTATAACGTGCAATATCCCTTTTTACCGCAATGATTTCAAAAGTCGTCTGCTGCAGATGCTTCAAAGTGTGACTACAAGTGGGAAAGGGTAACCTCCCAATGTCTCGCTTATCATTTCTTGGTACTTCAGATACATGTAGGGTTGCTAAAAAAAGTCATACGTTCATGTTTCTGTTATACTAGCTTTCATTTAATTCGGTATTTGGAAACAACAAATGCAAATAAATGCATGATTTGTAAGACGCGTTGTTGTCCTTAAAGAATGTTGCTACACTTCTGTTTTCACAGCGTTTGTTACACTTTCCCACATGATTACAATTTTGACACATCCGTAGCAAGCAACTTTGATCCGAAAATTATACTCTCATTTATTGAGAGTTTTAATATTATATGACATAGATAATTAAAAAGTAATCTGCTGCAGATTTGTTGGATGTGGGGTTATGGTTAATTATTGTTTGCTATATCAGGAGTTTTAACCAAGATCCATCGCTTTTGTGATGATGCTATCCCTAAGATATACATGTAAAGAAATGGACTACTACTACTACTACTACTTCTACTACTATTTTAAAATCTCCTTTTCAATATGGCTGATACACAAACGATGTAGATGTTTAGTAAAACAATAGTATATTAATATTCTTACTTAATACTTGCAGAATCAAAGAATTGAACGTCTTCTCTAAGTATGAAGTTTGATGCTAGTTATGGCCTAGTTATAGGTACGTATTATGATATACATAACACAAGAGGCCCAAGATGCCCAGCATATCTCCAATGCCAATAGGCAATAATATAATCACTAAAGGCATATACCCCACCCCCTTGGCGGCAATGGTTTTGACCAACCAAAATGGCATAATGAATCCCGTAGAGGGTCTCTGAATGGACATTTCTGCAACATGCCTGAAACTTTCTGAGGGGAAGATTTTTAAAGTTGTTTTTCTCTATAGTCATAAAATGCAAAATAGCACCAACACATGGCAGCTATGTTTTTTCGACCGATCAACTTAACGTGGTGGGATATGGAACAATTTCACCTAGGGAACATTGCTTAAAACTATTTTCAAATTGACCAAAAAGCTTTGGATGAGAATATTTCTTCTTAATCCGTTTGAGGCAAAACAGCGGTCATGTTTTTCTACCAATCAACATGTTTTGAAGGAATCGTGAAAGGATTACGAAAGGAACATTTCTATTAAATTATTTGAAAATCGACCAGTACTTTCGGAGGAGAAGATTTTTAAAGTTTTCACTACATCCATTAAAAGGCCAAACAGTATCCATTGCGGCCATGTTTTTCCACCAATCAACATGGCTTGTAGGAATCTGAAATAGGCTCACCCAATGAACATTTCTATAACATTATTTTAAATCCGTCAACCATTTTGGAATGCGAAGATATTTTAAGTGTGCACTATATAAAGCAAAAAAGCCCCGCATCTGGCGGCCATGTTTTTTGACCAACTATAATGGATTGAAGTAGTCTGACAGAAGGTCACCCAAGGAACATTTCTACAAATCAATTGAAAATCGACCAATCAATTTGGGAGGAGATTTTTTTTTTAAAAATCTATTGAAAATGTCGTTATCTTTGTCCTAAAGTATAAGTGTGCAGTATAGTACACATAAAGGAGTTCACCAAGATATACATTTAAATTTAAAATCTGTTGCTATAGATGACCAAAATAAAGGCCTTGCAGTTTATTGGCCATATTAATGCGTACAGTCCAGTAATGATACCTAATATAGAACAAATCGCTAATTCAAAAAATTCAAATATTGTCCAATTAGTTTAAATATTTTACGGAATTGAAATCATTGCTGTAACACAGAAATGACTCATAAGTCATTAAAGGCTGTGTCAATCGCGTCTGCAAGTGGGAAATATCAAACTTTCATTTAATCGATGTTCATTAGTGTCTGCGTTTCCTCTAAAATGAGACAATAGTTTTGCTTTTGTGAACAGGGAAGATCCAAATCAACCTGTGCATCCAAACAATGTGATCAATATCTACGTGTTTCCCGTATCACTTGCACACGATTCTGTCAACTTAAATAGATCCAGATAAACTGGAGCAGCTGAACGGAGGACTCTTAACCTACATTGTACAGAAATGACAATTGGTACCGTTACCTCACCCTGATCATTTCATAAAACAGTAAAAATCCACATCGGTCGAGTGGTAAGGGTCGGGGATTTGGAACCGGGCGTCCCGGTTCGATCCCCAGTGTCGGCGCAGCGGTTATGGCGGAGTGCCCATAGACAAGGCACATTTTCTAGCCTAGTACTGGTTTGTTTACCCAGGGATCATGAATAAATGAACTGTCGCCGTGATATTACTGAAATAATGTTGAAACGGCAAAACACACCAATAAAACAAATCAACATAAAACTGTACACCAAAGTCTATACAATAGTCGTCTACATGTTATATATTCCTACAGGGGCGTAGCTTGGCAATAATCAATGTGTAGGCCGTCTCGTGAGAAAATCAACATTGTGGACTCTGGATCAGCCTAAGCATGCCACACAGGCGTACCCGGATATATATACACTATTCGCCTCCTGTGGATTTTCTGTTTCAGGAATCACTACACTATCTATCCCCCCTTAGACGGAATGTGTCGGCCGGATCAGTCTGCGCGGACAGCGCAGGCTGATCTGGTCGATACATTACGCAGATGTGTATCGCCGCAGCTGCATTTTGGGGCATTTTTAGAAAAAATGTGTAGGCAGGTGCCTACAGTGCCTAAAGGGAGCTACGCCCATGCCCTAGATGAGTCTTTGGACAACAATCTAAGTTTAATGCCAATTTACCTCAATATGATCCGTCCCGCAAGAAAACCAACATTGTGGTCTCTGCGTAAAGTATAGACTCGGATCAGCATATGCATGCCGCGCAGGCATACCCGGGCAGACACTTTTCGCCTCCTGTGGATTTTCTGTTTCAGGAATCATTACTCTATACCTCTATCCCCCTGAGACGGAATATGTCGGCCCGGATCAGTCTGCTGATATGGATTGAAACATTACGCAGAGTCCATAATGTTGGTTTCTCGAGGAACGGCTCATATGATTCTGTTACGGAGAAATAATAAGACCCCAACCCCTCCCCCCACCCCCTTCCCCCCATTTGCTAGACGCGGCTCCAATGTAATAAATAACCTGTAGACGGTGCATTAGCGGGGGCGGGGAGTCGTTTATCAATGTGACCCTTATTAACACAGCCAAACGAGCGAAGCTTGTTGAATACCAGCTTAAGCGTCATAGTTTAACGAGGGGGGAAATTAATGCTATAGGATCCGAATAGACACATGTTATGACTGGTTGGCGGACAGTACAGAGCCAGATCGGATGCGCTAACTGATCTTGATCTATAATGGTCACAAATGACTAACGTGTTTTTTTTTTTCGGAGAACGCCACTCAAGTTTTCTGTTTAAAGAAATAGAATCAAAATGACATTTCAAAAACATTGCCAACATCAACACAATTATACCACTCTTGGGCAAAGCCTCCCTTCAGAAACATATTAGAGCTTAATTTCCATATGCAGATTTATATACAACAAGTAAATGTAAGATCTTGATCAGACTATGCAAATTTGCAGATTGATATACATCGAAACGGATCGAAGATTGCTATGTCGTAGCGCAATTATCCAATAAATGTTGTGTTACGTGCTATTTCCATCGGATAATGAGTTTCCATATATAGTGTTTGATGTCTGATAAATCTGTCTGCTGGAACCAAAATAGTATAACAAGATAGACCCGTACAATAAACAAAACAGATTCTCTGGCAAGTGCTATATCATTCTCTAACACTATCGACTCATTGGTGACACATAACACTTGCTTTCGGGATATTCGGATTATGGCCAGGGTCAAAAATAGAAATAATGACAAATAGTAAGTTTTGGGTATATTTTTGGGTAAATGGTTGATTTTGATGTTCATAAATATAAAAAGTACGCTCTAAGCATGGGATTGAATTTTTCAGTTGAACCCACTTCTCCTTCCAATTTGACAAAACTGGTTGCAGAGCTAGGCGTGAATTTAGAGGTAAATTTGAATACCAGCTTTCGCGTCCAAAATTGCTTGAAAAGGAGCTAGAAACATGGTATGACTGACTGCATACACAGATTGCCTATTGTTTTGAGAGAATTAGCAGCTCTTCAATTTTACTCTAACACCCTGCGTTTTTGTTTGGTGATTTTTGGAATAAAGGGTCAAATTTATATTTTTTCACCCTGTTTCAGACCACTTTTGTGGCCAATTCTTTCCATAATATGGACTGCGAGTGTGACTTCCAGTCATTTTCCTACAATTCTGTCACTCCTTGATACAGGAAACCTCTTTTTATCGAGCCATGTGTGGATGTTATGAGAAATAATGAGAGAATAACAGTTGGAGTGTCCCAAGAAACAGAAAATCAGCTTTCAACTGTGTTTTGCCACCATTACATTCATGTATGTGAGTGTAAGGAACGACAACTCTGCGAAGGAGAATGGTGCTATATGAACCAATATAATGGTAATCTGCCTAAAATAGATTTGAGCATTCCATTCAGTGAATATAGTTTAATTTTTGATAGAAAACTCGCCTCAACTTTGACTGTTCTTAAATGTAAAATGAGCCGTTCCGCGAGAACAACCAACATCGTGGATTCTGCGTAAAGCCTCGACCCGGATCAGCCTAAGCTTGCCGCACAGGTTAACCCGGACAGACACCTTTCGCCTCCTGTGTCTTTTTCTGTGTGACGATTCTTTCTGAGTACCCACAACATAGGGTTTAGTGGAGTTATAAGAGAGATATGGTCAATGTATCCTGACACCAGCCAGTGAGTCGTTATGCTAACCCCGCAACCCTGAGCGCCTAGGAGGGCAGCCACTAATACCACTTTTACAACACACCCTCGGCGGACACACTACAATACGGAGAACAACGTCTTATGAGTGTTGATAACACTGTGTTGTATCATATAGGCCAGCAGCAAATAACAGCTGATAACCCATTTACACGTTATTGATGTCCACATATAAACATTGGGAGCCACATGTTGCCATGTATGTAATGAAAACGACATTTTCTTTAATTATCATCTCCAATTAGGAAATTAACTTGTCCTTTAAAATCAACACTGATGATTGATTTACCAACACGCACTAGAAAATTGATTTTATTGATTTTAATGTGTATCGGAGCTCTACTCCTGGAAATGTGATTATTCAATATTTGCGTTTAGTATAGATCCAGATCAATATGTGCGGGTCGAATTAATGACACATATATATTGTGATTGATTGATTGATTGAATGATTGAATGTTTGTTGTTTGACGCCACTTTCGACATTTCTTTTAGTTATATTACGGCGTTGCATGGGTTAGTTACCAGTACTACTGGTCCATTTATCCTGGCATCAGCCAGCGAGTCAGTCGTAATGCCAGTCTTGCAAGCATAAGCGCCAAGGAGGGCAGCCATTACTTTCATTATTTATAAAGTCTTTGGTTTGACCCGGTCGGGGATCAACCCACGACCTCCCATAGCCGAGGCGGACGTCCTACCACTACACCACCGAGGCGGTATCTATAGTTTGATGTATTGGTCAAACCACACTACTATGGTACAAACACGGTTTGACACAAGATCATTCCAACTATTTTAACAATGGTAGTGATATGGTTAATATTACGACTGGTGTGTTTGTGTGATGCTGAATTTAATTTACAAGCAGTTCATGAAATGCCGTGATATAACTGATATAACTGATATAAACTGATATAACTGATATACCTGATATACCTGATATACATATACTTGATATACCTGTATACATGATATAACTGATATAACTAATATAACTGATATACCTGATATACCTGATATACCTGATATAACTAATATAACTGATATAACGGGTATAACTGATATAACTGATATAATCATGAAAGAGGCGTAAATCACCATCCAAACAAAACCTCCTGACACCATTGGAAGTCTCAGAGATAGAACAAGGACCGACAACCAAGTGATATGTTCTGTACTGTTCCATTCGCCGTCTTACGCGTACTCTAAATCTGCAGTAGACTGTTCGCAAACACTTAGGCAGAAAATATGCGAACTATCTATAGATACATGAACGTATAGTTAACTTAAAACCGTTATATTTGAATTCACTAATTTGGTTTACTATTTGTGATTTGATATGGACCTAGAGGACAAAACACCCACCAGTATTAAACCTTCCCACATTCAGACGCATTTTGAGGCATTATGTCATAGAATATTGTGTTGTGCAAAAAAGAAACTCAACCTCATTAAGAATAAAATTAGATTGATCCAAAATTAATAATTGCAGCTTCAACAACGTTTTTACAGATCTCTATTGTGCAATGACAATTTTATTGTCACAAAGAAAAACTCAGGGGAATTGAGTAACTGTTCCTTCACAAGATTGTTATCAGTTGACCCTTTTCTCCTTCAAATCCGGCGCTAAACATACTCCTCCTTGATTTGTAACTGACTGTTGACCTTTTCTGTGGTTATCTTTGCTAAGAAATGATCAACCAGTATCGTATAATTTAGACAGCGGACTAAGGGTTAAACCAATCAATAGCCATTGGCGTTGGAAAAATCTCCTCCAGTCATTTGTTACAGTCATTTGTCACAGTCATTTGTTACAGTCATTTGTCACAGTCATTTGTTACAGTCATTTGTTACAGTCACAGTCATTTGTTACAGTCATTTGTTACAGTCATTTGTCACAGTCATTTGTTACAGTCATTTGTCACAGTCATTTGTTATAGTCATTTGTCACAGTCATTTGTTACAGTCATTTGTTACAGTCATTTGTTACAGTCATTTGTTACAGTCATTTGTCACAGTCATTTGTCACCGTCATTTGTTACAGTCATTTGTTACAGTCATGTGTTACAGTCATTTGTTACAGTCATTTGTCACAGTCATTTGTTACAGTCATTTGTTACAGTCATTTGTTACAGTCACAGTCATTTGTTACAGTCATTTGTCACAGTCATTTGTTACAGTCATTTGTCACAGTCATTTGTTACAGTCATTTGTTACAGTCATTTGTTACATTCATTTGTTACAGTCATTTGTTACAGTCATTTGTCACATTCATTTGTTACAGTCATTTGTCACAGTCATTTGTTACAGTCATTTGTTACAGTCATTTGTTACAGTCATTTGCTACAGTCATTTGTTACAGTCATTTGTTACAGTCATTTGTCACAGTCATTTGTCACAGTCATATGTTACAGTCATTTGTTACAGTCAGTTACAGTCATTTGTTACAGTCATTTGTTACAGTCATTTGTCACAGTCATTTGTTACAGTCATAGTCATTTGTTACAGTCATTTGTTACAGTCATTCGTTACAGTCATTTGTGACAGTCATTTGTGACAGTCATTTGTGACAGTCATTTGTGACATTCATTTGTTACAGTCATTTGTTACAGTCATTTGTTACAGTCATTTGTCACAGTCATTTGTCACAGTCATTTGTTACAGTCATTTGTTACAGTCATTTGTTACAGTCATTTGTCACAGTCATCTTTTCTAATGAGCATTATTTCTTCCGATGTTTTGAATTTAACCGTTTTATCGCTGAACCATTGCAAAGCGTATAATTGTAATGATCATACCCATATTAGGACACGTTTTCCGCAGGAATGGAGCATTAAGAATTCAGAGTTAATAAATGAGAAAAGATAAAAGTAGTATACACTTTTCGCCTTCTGTAGATTTTCTGTTTCAGCAATCATTACTCTATACCTCTATCCCCCTGAGACGGAATGTGTCGGTCCGGATCAGTCTGCGCGGTCAGCGCAGGCTGATCTGAATCGATACATTACGCAGAGGCCATACTGTTGGTTTTCTCGTGGGACGGCTCATATGTGAACAGTGGAGGTCTTAATCAGACTATACGGATGCTATGGCTCATCTGAATTTCAATTGTTCCCAAAAGTCAAGCTCAGCCTTTTCCTATGAACGGGCTCATATAGTTATAATGGGAAAAAAGGACTACGCCCTTTATCTAAATATCACTGACTACTGAAACTCACCTCCTGTGTCTCCAATGCCTATGCTGGTTGCTATATTTAATTTAAGCTTCCCCCTCGACCCTTTGTATATGGGATCGGGTACGTCAGAGTTGCCATTTCCGGAAATCAGAGGGAAATGTTGAAACTTGTCTCCATTAGACGAGATTGGTTCCGTCTCCGGGCTATCCATGATGTCTCTGAAAAAAAAACAAGTTAATTGAAGTCAGGTATTGTAAAACAACACCATTGTCATGTTAGGGTTAGTGAAGCTTCCGACCAGTCTGCACAACTGTGGGATCTCCAGTCGGAGTCATTTTGCGATTGATGTAAATGTGCACACGTATATCAGTATAACCAAAACCTTGTACAGTTATGTAAAGCAAAACAATGGTTATATTCAGTGGTTTCCTCTTGTTTCCAGTAAACAGTTTGTACTATGTATATTTTGAAATAGGGGAGACAACTGTAACTTCCCCAAATACCTTTAGTGTCTACATCATTATCTTATCTTGCATGTAATTCATGGCAAATTGGTTAGGAATTTTAGAATTTTGTCAGATATTAATTTATAATATTAACGATATTAATTTTCTATAAAATACAAGGGTATTTTTTTATCAAATTGTATGTCATTTATCCCACACGAGTAATTTCATTAAAGAAATCGCTATTCCGAGTTAAATACATGTATGTTGTAACTGTAGTGTCCGTGTAAATTGAACTGTCGTACGATAAACACAAAACTATCAGTTTATCATATATTTCTATGTTATCTGACTTTGTTATATAGAGGACTTTTCATGAGTGTTTTATTTATTATCACTTGTATTAAACGAGTTTACTAAGATGATATGCTGCGAGCCTTGGCGAGCGTCATATTAAACTTAGTTAACTAGTTTGTTAAAAGGGATAATAAATACACACGAATGAGATATTCTATTTTATTATATAAAGTGATGTATGAGGCGTATTTTGAAAAAATGTACATGCAATTTTCCGGTTTTGGCGCAAAAATGACTAACGTTTTAACGTCATGTAGTCACTGTAGTCACTGTATTCACTGTATTCACTGTAGTCAATATAGTCACTGTAGTCACTGACCTCTTAGTGCACTTTCCGAGCTTTTTCGGAGCTCCCAGTTTAATTGACATGGATAATACTTACACTTACACAATGGTCAGAAACTGGTCAATACTGCCAAACAATACATTGATAAAGAACGACGTTCGAATAATGATAAGAGAACATCCTTTCACAATCTTTATCTGACATGAAACATTCTACAGACGTTTCTAAAATACGTTGATAAAGAACGGCGTTCGAATGATGATAAGAGGACATCCTTTCACAATCTTTATCTGACATGAAATATTCTACAGACGTTTCTAAATTACGTTGATAAAGAACGACGTTCGAATGATGATAAGAGGACATCTGTTCACAATCTTTATCTGACATGAACAATTATACAGACGTTTCTAAATAGCTTAACGCTTTCTCACCTGCAGACGCATTTGCAGCATACTTCTCTTGAAAACAGTATGGCACATAATCCCACAGTGTTTTAAATCCTTTTCAATATGTAAACTTTCATTGGTAGAGATTTTCTTTAATTTTGCGTAGACGTTTAAAAGTAAACAACTGCATATTTGTTGGCGATTTCGATAAGCAGAGGTGCAAGCTGATCTGACAGCTAATTTTAAAAATACTACGATTTGAGGTACGGCATAAGGATCCGACCAGTCTGCAAACAAACACGGAGATTCGCTATGCAAATAAAAGGTGACATAAAGGAATGAGTCTGAATCACACTTCGCCTATATATCTTAAATATTGTATTGCCGTATTGAATATTCACTGTTAGCGCAGGCATCTAGTACATACTAATGAGCCGTACCACGAGAAAACCAACATTGTGGACTCAGCGTAACGTGTCGACCCGGATCAGCCTAAACATGCCGCACAGGCAAACCCGGATTTGGATTTTCTGTTTCAGGAATCATTACTCTATACCTCTATCCCCCTTGAGACGGCATATGTCGGCCCGGATTAGGTTGCGCGGACTGCGCAGGCTGATCTGGGTCGATATATAACGCAGTCCATAATGTTGGTTTCTTGTAGAACGGCTCAAATATAATGTCGCAGTTAACAAATACTAAATTGCAAAAAGTAGAATAATAAGCGACTTTAACATCTTTATTAGCTCATAATAAGTGACTTCTGCTTTTCTTTATTGTCGTCTGGTATACATCTAAATGTTAACTTTGATTTGAAATAGCAGTCGAATGTAAGTTAGTGGGTTAGTTCTTATCACAGTGATCGACTTTAACCCCCCTTTCCAACATACACACGAATTTTGATGCATTTTTAAGAGACGGCTCTTAAAAATATTGTGGCAAACTGAGACATCGCCCCTAAAGAGCAATTTCCTTCTTTTGAACACGGTTTCAACACTTTCAATATTTATCCTTTGATTTATAGAGATCAATCAAATGTTTTGCTCAGATTGTTTTTAAAGTTTTCTGCGGTAATTGCTATACACAAAGGAAAGGTTTAGCAGACTACTATGTTTTAAAATTATCAGCAAGAACAAATAAACATTACCTAGTTATCTGATGTATGGGTCACATTTTATCATCACAAATACCTTCGTATCCTGATAGCTGAAATCTCCGAATAAACGAATAGTCGGCAATATTATGTCAATGACAATATTTCACCAGTTTTAATACGGTCAGATAAACATAATATTGCATACTAAAATGCCTATGAAACACATCGGCAGCGGAAAGCTTATGAAAACGTGATAATGGACAATTTCTAGTTTTGCAACACTTCTTTTATCTACATGTAGGTTGGAATAATTGACACTCCCAAACTGGCAGACACATGTTTTTGACGCATGTTTTCAGTTATCTGCGTCATACATGTTGTATATTGGAAAGGGTATATATCCGCATGGGATCCTACGTCCTCTTAACCCTTTCCCCCATACAACAAATCTGCAGCAGGCGACTTTGAAAATATAGTGACAAAAACCTGAAAATCTCCATAAAAGATAGCTTTATTGTTAAATAAAGTTGAAAAAAACATTGTAGCCAAAGGAGAAATTGCTCATCATGAGCTGAGATAGATAGTTCAGTGGTTTAGGGCGACGGCTATCAATCTGGGGGGTCGCGCGTTCGAACCTCGATTCGGACATTCATTCTATCCGGTGATTGAATTGACAAAGGATGGGCTAAACTTATTCTAAATGGGAAGGTAATCACACGCATGGAAATAATTTTGTGTGGAGTACTGATGCCAAAGAATATTAAGATATTAAGGTAACATTTTCGCAGTGATACAACGGAAAAGACTGTTAAAAGAGGCGTTGAACGCGTGCAATACTTAAAGATACTTACTTGGCAATATACGTTTGTTTGTAAATACACGTGACAAGAGAAAATAGATTATGACGTAAGTAAACAAAACCAAATTCAATTGAGCCACGACATATGAGAACCGACTTTCAGAATTCTCAATCCTTTCTTACTTGCACAGTTTGACACGTCTGTTGCTTTATTGCCACAATCTTTTCAGTTGTATTCAATTGTACTTTCATATAAAGAGAGTTTCAATGTGTTTATTACGCGCAGTAATATTTTCAACATATAGACGCTTTCTGACGCCTCTGCAGCAGACGGCTTTTTGAAAACATAGTGACAAAAGGAGACATTGCACAAAACGTGCAATTTCTCCTTTTGCCACAATGTTTTCCACTTTTCGTCATAGGTTATCCATTCAATTATGGAGATTTTCTATGTTTTGACAAAATACGTTCAAAGTCGTCTGCTGCAGAATTGTCGTATGAGGGAAAGGGTTAAAGACATCTTCCACGTAAGTGCAAAGATGTTTTTTTTTCAAAGTCGCTACAAATTTGTTGTAGTTGGAATATGGTTTTTAACCCTTTCCCACATACAAAATATCTGCAGTAGACGACTTTGGAAAGATGTGGATAAAAATAAAGAAACTTCCTATAAATGAGGGTATATTTACTGAAAAAATGTTGGAAACATTGTGGCAAAAGGAGAATATGCTCGTTTTGAGCAATTTCTTCTTTTGTCACAATGGTTTCAAAAGTCGTCTGCTGCAGATGCGTCATAAAGCGTCTATATGTGGGAAAGGGTAGAGAAACTGTCTCACGATTCCGATCTTAAACCTAAATAAACGAATCAGTTGAAAAGGTACCAGATGGCATTTATTAACACTGTATTTTCAAATCATCATACCCTGCCCATCTGATTGGTCTGATCAGAATATTCACAAAACGACAGAATAGAATAGCACCGTTGTATTTGTATTTGGAGAACATTGTGGATGTTGATCAGACTGAGCTGATGCGCAGGATGATCTGGGTCTTCACTGTTCACAACAGCAAACTATAACAGTTTCACTAGAACAATCTATTAAACACTGTGTTAACACTTTCCCTCAGACTTTTGAAAATATTGTGGAAAAAAGAAACTTTAGATAATAATTGTTCTCTAATTTAAAGATCGTCAGCTGTACATAATATGATTGTAGGAAAGATTTCAGCAGACGACTTAGAAATTGAACCAGTGAGTGAACTTACAAGATATGATATTGGGAAATAGAGTTATAAAGTAATCTCTCAAAACAACATATTACATGTACTATATACTCGCGAAAAAATAAAACATTCATAAATGTGTTCAAATATCCCGGCTCAAATATCCCACCAATAAGCTAAGACTATTCTATACAGGGGAAAGTGGCCAGTTATGTAATCATTGCCAATTCAAACCACTTTGTAAACCGCAAATAGTTGCGTGTACCCCATATTTAAATTGCCACACACACACAATCTTGTACCTGTATACTCAAAACAATTGACCTTTAGACCTTTCCCGTATAAAGACGCTTTCTGACACCTTTAAATCAGAAGACGTTTGGAAACATTTTGGCAAAAGGTGTCCATTTTAAGCAATTTCTTTGTTTGCCACAATGTTTTCAACTTTATTCAATAATCGTTCTTTTGTTTATAGAGAGCACCACTAGTTTGACTATTATAACCGCCAGGTGGTGTAGTGGTAGAGCGTCCGCTTCGAGTGCGGGAGTTCGCGAGTTCGATCCCCGTTCGGGTCATACCGAACACTTTAGAAAAATGGTAGCAATGGCTGCCCTCCTTGGCGAGAAGGGTTGTGGGGTAAGCATAACGACTGACTGGCTGGTGTCAGAATAAATTGTACCCAAGAAACCCCATGATATAACTGAAACATTGTTGAAAGCGGCGTAAAACACCAAACAATCAAACTATTTTGGTTCAGCAAATATTTCAATCATAATGATGTACATATAATTTCACGACATCTAAACAGTGTATCTATCATCTTTCTCAGTAAACTGTATAATATAAAACAAACCACCTAGCTGACGCTGTGATAGTAAAATATAATTGAGCCGTCCCACGAGAAAACCAACATTATGGTCCCTTCGTAATGTATCGACCAAGACCAGCCCACGCAGTCCGCGCAGGCTAATCCGGGCCGACACCTTTAGTCTCAGAGTGATGGATGTTTCGAGTAATGATTCCTGAAACAGAAAATCCACAGGAGGCGAAAATTGTCTGTCCGGGTTCACCTGTGCGGCAAGCTTAGTCTTAGTCTGTTTACGCAGAGTCCACAAGGTTAATTTTCTCGGGCGGCTCCTATCTGTGCACAGGGTCAGGGACAGGTTAATGTTGTCTTGTAATACGTGTTCAGCATCAATATCATGTTTTGTTATGTATTAAGGTGACTCAAGTTAAATTTATTCATCACACGAAAATCGATTGTCCTGACTTGAACACCAGAGTTGATCCCCGTACATTCTGATCAGGATCTTATATTGTCGAGGTCCAGTCGAACACATATCCTTTATGGCATTGGAGTATCATGTATGTGACTGATTGATTGGGGTTTCACGCCGTTTTCATCAATTTTTCAGTCATATCACGGAGGCCAGTTCACCTACTCATGTGTTTCCTGTCTTTCTCACACCAGTACTCCACACAACATTCTTTCCAAGCAACTGGCTGCTTTAAACTTTAAACTGTTAGCCCATTGGTGGAAGACAAATGACGCTTGTCACAGTGACTTTTGTCAAACGTCGGAAAGAATGTTGGCCCGAGCTGGGGTTCGAACTAGCAACCCCTAAATTGACAGCTCTCGTTGCTACCGACTGAGCTACCGGGGCTCGGCTCAAGTATATGACCAAACGTCGACTAATTGATCGCAATTGAATCATTTATCATATGACGGGCCTTAACTGAATGGCTATTCTAAATATGTTAGGTCATTAGAAATGCAAGCTGTTGCTGAAACTTTACCGTGATTAACCCTTTACCATATGTTAACAATTAGCAGCAGACGATTTTAAATACATGAAGGGAATAAAAATAATAAATTAATATACATGCAGATTCTCTATAAATGCTTGCAAAAGCTTCTTAATCGAGTCGAAAACAGTGTTGAAAAGGGGCGAAAATTGCTCCTTTTGCCACAATGTTTCCAAATGGGGTCTGCTGCAAATGCGTCTGTATTTGCGAAATGGTTACTAATTTAACCTTTAACAATCTACATCATAATTCCTTATTCTGACAGGTTGTTTCCATAGGGATGGACTAGCCTTCAATTAATATTGATAAACGGTTAAACGAACGATGTAGACCAGGATAAGACTACACTGACTGATCTTGGTCTATATCGTTCACAATATAAGCTTAACCCCCATTTCCCACGTGCAGATACATTTGACACGTCTTAAGCAGACGACTTTTGAAAACATCGTAGCAAAGGGAGATATTGTTGATAGTAAACAACTTCTCATTTAGCCAGTCAAATGGTTTCCAACTCTCTCCAATAGTTATAATTTCATTTAGCAATATTTTCCCTATTTATTACTTAACCCTTTCCCTCATATATACACTTTCTGACGCCTCTACAGCAGACGGCTTTTTTGAAAACATAGTGACAAAAGAAGAAATTGCTCAAAACGAGCAATTTCTCCTTTTGCCACAATGTTTTCCACTTTTAGTCATAGGTTATCCATTCAATTATAGAGATTTTTTTGACAAAATATGTTCAAAGTCGTCTGCTGCAGAATTGTCGTATGAGGGAAAGGGATAAAGTCGTCTGCTACATAGTTGGTGTACTAGGGAAAGGGTTAAAGGCTCGAGCACGAAAGGATATTCCCAGTCTCCACCATGCCGTATCAAGAAACAGAATGTACATGTACAGTGATCGATGACTTTCATACATCAAACCCTTATCCCACTAAGTTATGAGTGCTATGTTGTACTCATCTGCATATTATGATCTGTCTTTACATACACGTGTGGACAGCTATTTCGAACAATGTAGGAACCTAGTGTAACGGATAACGTCAACATCATGGTCTGTTGTTATGCGTATCAAAGAAATTACGCGGCATAAGGATTTACTCTTCTCTATCTGTAGACGCATGTTGACGCATTCGCAGCTGTCGACCTTTAAAAACATCGAGGCAAAAGGAGAAATTGCTCATAATGAGGAAATTCTCACATTGCCACCATGTTTTCAAATCCATTCAACAATTTAACTTACATTTATAGAGATTTTCGATATTTGTACCTATTAAAAGTCGTCTGCTACATATTTGTTGTATGTCGGAAAGGGTTAACTACGAACCGGTAGGTATAAGGTGAACCAACGCTTACACAACCGATCTTACACAAGACCCCACACAACTGTAGACGCATGTTTGACGCATTCACAGCAGTCGACGTATGAAAACATTGTGGTAAAAGCTAACACAGAATCAAAATTATCGATTTCTCTTTTTACAACAATGCTTTTATATCTATTCAATAATTAAACTTACATTTATAGAGTTTTTCCATATGTGTACCTGCTACATATTTGTTGTAGATGGAAAAGGGTTTTACTACGAACCGGTAGGTATAAGGTGAATCAAAGCCGATCTTATATAAGACTCCAGACACCCAGTGACGTTCCAGATCCGACCATATACTTATCAAAGTATTTATTTGTAACAGTTACGCTTTCCGACATACAGACGAATTGTTAAGCATCTACAGCAGACGAGATACTAACACTTTATCACAAACTGACGAATTGTTAAGCAATTCAAGCAGACGAGATATTAAACTCTTTTCCACTTTACAAACAGAATTGTTAAGCAATTCAAGCAGACAAGATATTAAACTCTTTTCCACTTTACAAACAGAATTGTTAAGCAATTCAAGCAGACGAGATATTAACCCTTTTCTACTTTACAAACAGAATTGTTAAGCAATTCAAGCAGACGAGATATTAAACTCTTTTCCTCTTTACAAACATAATTGTTAAGCAATTCAAGCAGACGAGATATTAACCCTTTTCCACTTTACAACAATTTTCCACTTTACAAACAGAATTGTTAAGCATTTGCAGCAGACCTCTTTTGATAACATTATTATGAAAGGGTAAATTTGCATAAAATGAGCAATTGCTCTACTTCTGTCACAATGTTTCCATCTCTGTTAAATGATTATACATGTACTTTCAATGTACCATATTTTTTTTTTATAAAAGTCGGAGCTCCAGATAAGGGGCATTTGTCATGTTCTAAAATCCTTAAATGACATTTAAACACTATGTTGTTGGTACTCAAAAGAATCATCGAGTGAGACTATTTGTTTTGGTACACACAACATAGGATTTTGTTGAGTAATAAGAGAAATATTGTGGGGAAAAGAGCTATTTACTACCTCTTATCTAGTCATCTGAAAATTTCAGTGAAGCAGGTTTGCTGAAGGTGGGAAAGAGTTAACCCTTTCCCTCATACGACAATTCTGCAGCAGACGACTTTGAACTTATTTTGTCAAAACATAGAAAATCTCCATAGTTGAATGGATAACCTATGACAAAAAGTGGAAAACATTGTGGCAAAAGGAGAAATTGCACGTTTTGTGCAATTTCTTCTTTTGTCACTATGTTTTCAAAAAGCCGTCTGCTGCAGAGGCGTCACAAAGCGTCTATATGAGGGAAAGAGTTAAGCAAACACGGAAGCACTCCCCATAAATCAATAGGGAGAAGGAGCCCAGTCATTTGAACACACCCAAGGTATTGTTTATTATGATTCATCCGATCAATAACTTTCGAATTCTATTTGAGACCATGCTTTCAGAAATCTTTCTTGACCTTTCCCCGCCTCAAAATTAGTGAATCCCGTAACCCATTCCCACATGTAGACGCGTTCTGACGCCTCTGTAGCAGATGACTTTTGAAAACAGTGTGGCAAACGAAGAAATTGCTCATAATATTTGCTAAATGTGTTCAAAGTCGTCTTCTGCCGATTTGTTGTAAGTGGTACAGGGTTAAAATAAAAACAAGCAGTTTACTCCATTATTTGATTTTCACTACCAAATGCAGCGGTATAACCAGCGTCTAGAGATTGGGGGATATTATTGTATCTGCTTAACCCTTTCCAAGATACAACTAATCGGCAGCAGATCGATTTAAACTAAGGAACTCTCTATAAACCAAGAACGATTATTGAATACATTTTAAAACATTGTCGCAAAAAGGTGAACTCTTTTAAATTTTCATTATAAGCAATTTCTTCTTTTGCTACAATATAATTTCAAAAGTCATCTTCTGCAGATGAATAAGAAAGCGCCTGTATGTTGGAAAGAGTTAAATTGCAAACCGGCAGTCTCACAAGATTCGTCATTGTCCGTTTGCATGTACATGTAGCGTGACTGGTTTTACCAACAAATATACGTATCGACAATCGATACGAATCCAGATGTTTTAGCAACAAATTATGCGTCTAGTCTAACCCTTTGTCTCATACAACACATCTGCAGCAGGCGACAAAGTATTGAAAAGTGTCTAAAAATGGCAGTAAAAGTATTCAAGCAAGTCGAATACGTGTGTGACAAAAGGAGCAAATGTCGTCATTACTTTGTCCTGACACTGCCTAACGATCAGTTCAAACAATGTGTGTCATATACATACATCTTCATCATTATACTAACCGCCTCGGTGGTTTAGTTGTACTAGTAAATCGTCCGCCTCGACACGGGGGGTCGCCGGTTCGATCCCCGGCCGGGTCATACCAAAGAGTTTAAACATGGTAGTTATGACTTTCGCTCATTGGCGCTCAGGAGTGCAGGGTAGACTAACAGTAACACGGACTGGCTGGTTTCAGGATAAATGGATCAGTAGTACTGGTAACTTATCCAGGAAACACCGTGATATAACTGGTACATTGTTAATATCGGAGTCAACAAACATACAGGCAAAGAAACACAACACTACTCTATACATCTATCCCCCTAAGACGGAATGTGTCGGCCGGATCAGTCTGCGCGGACAGCGCAGGCTGATCTGGTCGATACATTACGCAGATGCCATTATGTGGGTTACATAGTAATGCATATAACGGTATCTGCAGGAACTACTAACTGAGAGGTTACTGGTTTGAATTTAACGCAGTTTTCAACATAATTTCAATTATATCACGACGGCAAGTAAACCCAAACGAGTATTTCCTAGATTCTCCTCACCAGTACTCCACGCAACGGTCTTCCCTGCCAACCTTGCCACATCAAAATCAGCCCATACATGGACTCACATAAATCGCAATGGCCTTTGTCAAACACCGGAAAAAGTGAACCAGGCCGGGATTCGAGCTGATAGCCCTCGTGGCTCGACAAAAAGAAGTGGTGAGCGATGTAGACTAGGATAAGACCACGTGTGTACAGGCCGATATAGGTCTACATTATGGGAACATTTTCCGACAGCTGGAAAAACAAATGAGCGTAGCTCGTGGACAAAAGAATGTATGTCAAAAAATACACAAGAAAAAATAGCCTAGTTTTTACCTGACTGTTATAAAATCCTTTCAATGATTATATCATAAAATCCAAGTCCAATTTTCCATTCGCAACTTAAAGTTAAATAAAGTTACACCACGTGTTATTGTTTTCATCCACACTTGAAAGTTTAATGAAGGTACAGCGCTTACAATTAAACCAATTTAATGAAGGTAAGAGTACGTGAACTCTCCTACACGCTAGCTACTAGAGTGTCCCATATTTTGTTTTATATCAGTAAGAGAAGGAGATTTTTAGCCGCTTCGACAACGCGTCTAGCCAAGACAATAAGCGTTACATTCAAACAAGAACTCGATGACCTTTAATCGATTTTTGAGTTGACCTTTTCCCACATACAGGAACTTTTTGCAGCTGGCGACCTTTGGAAAAATTGCTCCTAATGCCTCAATGCTTTTAACACTTTCCCTCATACGACAATTATGCAGCAGACTACTTTGAACACATTTTTTCAAAAAATGGAAAATCTCTATAATTGAATGGATAACCTATGACTAAAAGCGGGAAACATTGTGGCTAAAGGAGAAATTGCTCGTTTTGAGCAATTTCTTCTTTTGTCACTAAGTTTTCAAAAGGCTGTTTGCTGCGGAGGCGTCAAAAAGCGTCTATATGAGGGAACGGGTTAACTCTATCAAATATGTAGGGAGTTTCTTTATTTTTGGTTACATGCGCTTTATGATTAACGACACTCCGCATTTACATCGTGCATAAGTATATTGACTTATCTAACGCGTCCCATTTTCGTTTAACCCTTTCACAAATACAACAATTCTGCAGCAGATGACTTTGAAAGTATCTAGGCAAACACAAAGAAAAGCTCTATAAATGGGGGTATAATTACTGAAAAGAGTTGAAAACATTGTGGCAAAAGAAGAAATTGCTCGTTTTGAGCAATTTCTTCTTTTGTCACAGTGTTTTCAAAAGTCGT
The DNA here is from genome assembly GCA_031761405.1 of Serripes groenlandicus. NCBI lineage: Eukaryota > Metazoa > Mollusca > Bivalvia > Cardiida > Cardiidae > Serripes > Serripes groenlandicus. The sequence continues at coordinate 143,377,987 of JASEVX010000001.1, forward strand.
CTGCTGAAGAGGCTTCAGAAAGTGTCTATATATAGTAAAGGGTTAACGAAGATGCATTAAGGTATATATATCATAAATTCGGGCGGATTCACATGGTCGCATGATTCATGGTTAGCATCGATTTGGAACCGAGCCTCTCGGGTTCGATCCTTAGTCGCGGCGGTCATGATTGAGTATCCTTTGGCAAGGCATATTTCCATGCCTTGTACTGGTTCATTTACCCAGGAATCATGAATAAGTGAACTCTTGCTGTTATATAACTGAAATATTGTTGGAAACGGCTTAAACAACAATAAAACAAACTGTCGTCACTGTACGAATATGCATTAAGACCTTAAATCGCAAAACGCTGCTCATTTAAATGCAATTAGATGTACGCCATGTTACATGAATACATGAACTATTAATGGAAGGTTTTTGAATTTGAAAATCTCGTTGATTAACATTGAATAGAAATGACATAGGCAATTTTCAGTGAGATTTAAGAAGGGCCAAATTCCTTATGTGTTGTTTTGCATGGAATATATATTATAGGCAATTTCCCCCTGAGTTTTAGAACATACCTGATTTCATGGAATTTGTTACAAAATGAATTGCCAGGGGGATTTGAAATAAGTCTGATTTCTGATTTGTTGTTTTCTTTGAAATATTGTATATAGGCAACTCACATGGGACATATAAGGACGGGCTGATTACTTATGTGTTAATTTGCATGAATCATATAGCATAGACAATTCCAAGGTGAATCTAAGAAGGGCCTATTGCTTACGTGTTGTTTTGAATGGAATATATTACATACACAATTCCGGATTGGAAATGAAGAACGGGTCTGATGTCTTACGTGTTGTTGTGTATAGAATGTATTTTATTACATAGACATTTTTAATGGGAATGAATGACAGGCCTGATGTCTTATATAGTATTTTGCATTGAATATTTTACATAGGCAACTCTCATTGGAAATATAAGGACGGGCCTTACGTGCTGTTTTGCATGAGATATATAACATAGGTAATTCCCAGGGTAATTTAAGAACGGGTCGGTTTTCATAAGGCTCGTTTTGTATTGGTTATTACATAGGCAGTTTCGAATGAGAAATGAAGAACGGGCCGGATTTCTTTACATGTTGTTTTGCATGCAATATGCTTGGGCAATTCCAAGGGGAACGTAAGAACGGGGCCCATTTCTTACGTGTTGTTTTGCATGGAATATAGTACATAATTCCCAGGGGAACTTAAGAACGGACCTGATTTAATTTGTTTATAGACGTCTGGCCTTGAACGGCATTTCTTATGCATACGTGATTTCATCAGAAACCCACAGCAACGCATGCATCAACACCACTAGAGCAGACGATTTATGAATGCATGTTTAATTATTGAATAAATTTGAAAGCATTTTGGCAACTTAATTCGTCTGCTTTATATGCGCAAAAACGCGTCTTCAATCGGGAAAGGGTTGAATAATGCCGTTTCGGTTTGTTGAAGAAGTGATTCGGAGTTGAAGTTTACCTTGATGACATGATGACATGATGACATGACAATTGATGAGTAATTGTCCTTGAGAATACAATGCTACTGATGCGTCGTCGGTGATTTACCGAGCGAACACAATGATGCATTTTAGATACTATTGAATTATACCGGCGCAAAGTAGCATTCCGCCAAACTAAATAACCACGCGGAGGAATTAATCAGCATAAGGCTTACCACAGAAACCTATACATTGATAATCCGTTTGTGTTCACAACTACTTAGTGTATAACCCTTACCCACTTGTAGACGCATTCCGACTCCAATGCAGCAGACGACTTTTGACAAACATTGTGGCAAAAGGAGAAATTGCTCATAATGAGCAATTTATCCATTTGCCATAACGTTTTCAACTCTATATAATAATTAAACTACCATTTATGGAGATTTTACAAATGTTTGACAGGATGTTTTCAAAATGGTCTGCTGCAAATTTGCTGTATGTGGGAAATGGTTAAGGATTGAAAGATTAATTTTCACATTCATGTGTTATCGGTCAGGAATAAATCCATTTACCTTATTTTATCTTGTAAATGTCGTCTGCACTGAAAGCGTATTGACAACTTATGTAGATCGAACGTCTTGTAAATTGGTTAATTTTGAAACCAATTAAAAGTTATTGTGATACAGAGTTAAAAGCAATGTGTGAAATAAATTGATTGATGGAGGTTTAAAGCCATTTTCAATCAAATTGTCAATCAAACAACGGCGGCCATCCACCTACCCATATGTTTGGTGCATGGATTTCTCATACTAATAACAACAACATGCTGCTGTTCTATATAGACTATTAGCCCCTTGGTAGAAGACAATTGACACCTGTCGTATTGACGTTTGTCAAAGAAAGGAAAACATATTTACTGAGTTCGAGTTCGAACAAAAGCACAAAGTACATCCTAAAAATTCAGGATTAAAATGGGGGTAATTAATAATAAATAATCCTTTCCTAATAGTATATATAACATGTACTTAATAACTAAATCATTTCGCAAGCAGTGAAATGAGAAAAAATGGGGAACAATGTTTACAGTTAACACTTATCAAGCTGTGAGCGACTTTAATAATCCTTTCTCAACTTCTTTCCAAAATTGTACATTCATTCATTGAGAGTTTCCATATTTTTGCTTATGTTTTTAAAGTCGTCTGTTACAGAATTGTTAGTTTATAAAGTTTATATAGTGTAAGAGACCAATTGTACGACATGTACAAACGCGTTAGCTTCTATAGGTCCTTGTGACAGTAAATGTATTTTGTTTATTTTGTGACCTACGGTTTCCGTTTATTTTTAATTATTTTTGATCGATTATTTTCATGACCATTGTTGTATCTAGGAAAGGGTTACGAATTTACGAACATTTAATGATTTTATAATCATGTTAAAAAGGACTTTAATCTACAATTGCGATCAACGCAGACTAAGATCAGTCAATATGTCGTAAAGACTAGATCATGAACATATGAACTGTCCCGCGAGAAAACCAACATAATGGCCTCTGCGTAATGTATCGACCCAGAGTAATGATTCCTTAAACAAGAAATCCACAGGAAGCGAAAAGTGTCTATCCGGATAAGCCTGCTTGGCATGCTCAGGCTGATCTGGGTCGAAACATTACGCAGAGGCCATACTGTTGGTTTTCTTCGCGGCGGGAAAAAAAGAGAAAAACCTCCTTATAAAGTCATTTAAATAGTCTCTGACAACGAAACATGTAATGTGAATTAAATAACAACAAAAACAATACTGATATTGGTCTACATGGTTCGAAAATGTTGCTTCAAGTCATGTTTAGTAAAGCAAACATTCATACCGGATAAATAATGTCAACTAATGGTAAGACTCCTAACATTGTCCAGTTAACGTACACTTATTTTATATACAAACAAACGCATTCACGTCGTAAATGATGTCCATTAAACTAAGCCTATATACATAATTCATATGAGCTGGGCCATGCGAACGTGAGGTATTGTTGAACATGCGAACTAGGTGATTTTTAAAGCGGCGAGAAAAGTAACATCATTGCATTCTCCTTACCTATAGACCTTATACTGCTTCGTGTATGTTCAACATGTACGTAAGGTGTGATTACCACAAGCAGGTATCGGCTTTATTAATCAGCGTCAACAGTGAGCAGATGTGTGACAAGCAATAGACAGTCAATCAACTTCGTGAATATTTGTTATTATGGTTATGTCATGAACTTTCGCAACCTTTAGCATTTCAAATAATATGCCCTTTTTCACTCAGGCTTTTGTTGTGGTTTTCATTTATGGGATAGAAGTTCAACTGTCTCTCGGTCCTGTGTTCGGCTATCAGGAAATCATAAATATTTACAATGTTAGTAGTATCCTTTCTTTTTTGCGACATTCACATATTGAATGGTAAATAAATCAATTTAAAACAAGAATGCTTTTGTTCATTTTAACAACGTATTGTTTTAGCCATTTTCCAATGAAGTATACGCAAACCTCAGGATATATTAAAATTCATATCTTAACTCTTTCAGCGCCGAATTGTTTAAAGTAGACTCTTCCAAGTACAAAAGCGGGCGTCTCCATTTCTCATATAATAAGAGTCTTGGCATATTTTGATAACTTAAAGGCAAACAATGCTGATTTCAGGTGAGACAGCTCGTTACGAGCTGGCTCAACTGAATCAGCATTGTTTGCAAAAATGTCAATATTGCCTTCGGCGCTGAAAGAGTTAATTTGTGTTATGCCTGTCAACCGTGAATTCAGGTAAAATTAATTTATTAGACATGCGGTAATTCATCAACGATCCAGATACGGAAGAATATTCAGGTCTTTAACAGACAGGATCTCTTTAATTAAGCCATTAAACTCAACCGAGTTCGTACTCAAATGAATCTTCTCAGTGAGACGATTCTTTTGAGTACAAACAAAATAGGGTTTAGTCGAAATTAAGATAAAATGGCATGAACACAATCCTTATCTGCATCTTTTGTTTCATTCGTTGATGTGAACACCGTTAAATTTGCAAAATGACTGCATGTTATAAAATATAATAATTTAGTGCTGAAACAGCTAAATATAGAAACTGTGACCGGATGTTCTATTTTCGGAACATTTGCAAGTTTTGTATTACTCGACAATATGACCTGCATCTGACCTTTGCGTTCCCATAGAGATGTACACTACTACACGTGTTAACATCAATCTTGTGATTCGTTTTAATGAAGACACATATGGTGAGATAGACAATGGACAGCTTAATTTGATATAGGTCTCAATACACCAAATAAATTCCCTGTTTGTTTTCTTGTAAATCAACCAGATTCAACCCTCAATTGTCACACTTTGTAAGCGTTTCTCAGTTAGAACACACTATATCATTGAAAAGAGTTACATCTAAGCTTTCAAATTATCCAAAGAAATAGGGGGTCATGTATGATACAAGAACGAATTTACTCTGCGAAAATGGTTACCGTCATTTTGGACGAAATAGGGCTGGGACAAAACTTGTTTTTCACATTTTCTACCTTCACTCTCAAACAAGGTCAACATACTTAAATGATCAAATAAAATATTTCCAGTGCATCCTGTACACAATACCAATGAATTTGAACTCAATGTCATATATATTCAATGCATTCTGGTGAAGATATACACTCATTTCTACGCAAACAAAGGTTTTGAGGGACTATTTGTCTCTAGATCAGCATGGCCGTGGGTGTATTTGGCGTAACTTGACCTATACATTGTGCACGTCAGAATGACCGACATCGTTGCCTATTCAGATTGGATCTTATATATATATATATTTATAAATATTGATAAATATTCAGATTGGATCTTATATATATATATATTTATAAATATTTATAAATATTGATTGTAACATCGATTTTTTTTGTATTACGTTTTAAGCCGCTTTCTACATATTTCAGTTATAAACGGTGGTTACTGGATAAGCTGCCATTACTACTGGTCCATTTATCCTGACTCAAGCCAGCTAGTCAGTCGTGATTCCTGACCTTCACAACATCTTGTTTAAGGTATTTGGTTTGACCAAGCCTAGGATCGAACCCGCGATCTACCTCACTCAATGCGGTAAAAATAAAGGCTATCAATTCAGATAATCTTGAGTTCGAACCCCGGTTCGGCCATTGTTTCCTTCCAATGCTAGACAAACGACCCGGTGACTAACCTATTTCGTCTCTCCCGCAGGAACAAAACAAACCAGTACAGAAGAAGAAGGTGTTATTATCCTCGTAATAGGTCTAGTGGGGTCGAGGCCATCCCACGCTAAACCGTACAAATCATAATAATCATTTTACAACAAGCCATAATGGCTTATGAGCAAACCAAGAATATAAACATACAAACATTTATCAAATCTTCAAAATATTCAATGGCGGAATACATGTATATGGAAAGGAAGCCATTTGCCTTGGACGAATGTTGTGTTGGACTAATGTGAGTCGAATGGTGTTTGTGTGTGTGGAGGGGGAGGCGGGGGGAGAAACTGGTGCTCCGGGAATGCGAGAAAACACATGATTCGATCATCTGGTCGCCGTGATATAACGACGGAAAAACGACATTAACCCTTTCAGCGCCAAAGGCAATATTGAGGTTTTTGCAAACAACACTGATTCAGGTGAGTCAGCTCGTGACGAGCTGTCTCACATGAAATCAGCATTGTTTGCCTTTTAGTTATCAAAATTGTCTAAACTTTGATTACATGAGTAATGGAGAACGCCCGATTTTGAATATGGAAGAGTCTACTTTAAACAATTCGGCGCTGAAAGAGTTAAACTACAATCAATCAATGAATCAACCACTTGGTTTTTATGTCATAATACTCTGCCACCATATACGATATGCATCGTATAAGTAACACAAGTTCATTTGTTTAAGTTCGTGTTGGATTTTGAAATCATATTCTCCTCTGTCACATTAGGCATTCAGAACACATCTATACTAACTTAAAGGGACTGTATCGCTTTCTGAGTCTGACAATTTATACTTATCGATGGCTTCAAAAAAGACAGTAGTAAAACATCTTGTAACAAGATTAAGTTACAACCGTATAAGATATGGCATTTAAAATAATATAACTACCGTGCTCAGTCGTTGTGCATATAATGCTTAACAATTATGAGGTTAAATGTTAGTTTAAACTGATTTATTTCACATTGATTGCGATTCAGCTTATATTAATCACGCTCGATGTCTTCTTCCACGAGTCTTAACCAGTACTCGCGTCGTCTGTAAGAAAGGATCCCAAGAGCAGAACCCTCTGATCATGAGAGTTTAACCCTTAACCTTAGGTACTAAAGGCCGACATTCTACCACTGAACCACTGTCTTCCACACTTATCTCTAAGTATTTGAAGAAACTATGGCATGTTTTGATAACAATAGATTTGTATTGAAATATGTGGAAAAGCAAATTTTGGGAATTTAACTTTATATGCTCAAGTTGGGTAACGGCTCTTTTCTACAAGTTGATTCATTAAGTGGAAACAATTTTTCTTTAGTTTACTTGGTTTTAACTTTTAAGTACATATATAGCAAAACGTTTATGGACTATGGTCCCGTGTATAATTATGACCACTGCACCTGAATAAAAGTAGACACTGTCGTATAACCCAGTCGCACCATGTAAAACAGTCCACGAACATTCACAATGGTATCGTGTCTGCCTATTGTCGAGTGTGGTGGTTCGAATGCTGTACTAGTATAAATGGAGTCAATCTCACTGAAATCAGCCAAAAACACTTCGCTTTTCGAGCCTTTGCAACAGCAGCACATTTTAGTACGGATTTTAAAGAGATTATAACGGATCCGCAGTCAATTAACGTTCACATCTGAAGTGATCGTTGTTTAGAATTTATGAACCAACATATCACGAGACTGTACCTTTAACTCTTCATATACTCACGCTTTAACCCTTTCCCCCATACGACAATTCTGCAGCAGACGTCTTTGAACGTATTTTATCAAAAAAATGGAAAATCTTCATAATTGAATGGATAACCTATGACAAAAAGTGGAAAACATTGTGGCAAAAGAGAAATTGCACGTTTTGTGCAATTTCTTCTTTTGTCACAATGTTTTCAAAAAGCCGTCTGCTGCAGAGGCGTCAGAAAGCGTATATACGAGGGAAAGGGTTAATTAAGCAATCACATGTTATTTATATTCACTTTGCTTGTCAGCTTGATTGATGAAAGGCGGCCACAATTTGTAGAGCCTGAAACTTATAGGAAGGCTTTAGGGTTTTAGTCAAATGTGTTTAATGAAAACATTGAAACATGTGGGTTGAGTATGAAAACTATCTTTAACCGAAAGAGTAATACTTGAATATATATGACAGGAGGAATATTTACTCATCATCAGCATTTTTGTTTGTGCTTGCCAAAAATGTTTTCAAAATATGTCTGCCTGCATCTGTATGTTGGGAAGGGTCATATTAACGCTTTCCCTCATATAGACGCTTTCTGACGCCTCTGCAGCAGACGGCTTTTTGAAAACATAGTGACAAAAGAAGAAATTGCACAAACGTGCAATTTCTCCTTTTGCCACAATGTTTTCCACTTTTTGTCATAGGTTATCCATTCATTATGAAGATTTTCTATGCTTTGACAAAATACGTTCAATGTCGTCTGCTGCAGAATTGTCGTATGAGGGAAAGGGTTAAGGTGACATTGGAGTAAATCTAGTGGCGCTTCGAATGTCGATTTTTTAAAGTCCATACAGGTTATAAGCGAACACTGAATATTCTGGCGAGACTATGCATATTCACCAGCTCCGTTGAGTCCTGACTGTATGCATAAGCAATAAGAACCTAAATCGCAAGACGTGGTTAATTTATATACCGCTAAATAAGGTGCTACAGGAAAACAAACCTTAGCGATTAGGTCAAATTACACCCAAATACGTAAGCTGTCATGCTGATCTAAAAACAAACTTTGTTTGCGTAGAAATGAGTGTATACCATCACCAGAATGCATTGAATATATATATGCCATTGAGTTTTAATTCATTGTGCATGTGTATAGGATGATGCATTGGATACGATTGATTTGATCACTTTTAGGATTGTGACCTTGACCTTCACTTTGTGTCAAAGGGAAGCAATGATGAATTCATAAGACTGAAGTAGTCTCCCATTGGACAATAATGATTTTGTTGAAAGTCGATAGTGTTTTTATTTAAAGTTGAATACCTTCTGACTGATTAGTAATCAAAACATTGTTTGCTTTTAACTTTATTGACAGCTTAGGAGTTATTTTCAGAACAACATGTATTTTCTGAAATTGAAAGTTAAATTTACTGCGGGATAAGGGTGTCCTTTGATTTGACGTCATAGCTAAAAAAAAGGTAGGATAAAATGTGAGTTTTAGTGTGATCAACTTTAATTGAATATAGGTTTCTTGGTTATTTCGGCTGTTGGGAAAGAGCCATAGCCCAACACGCTATAATGGTCGTCTATGGAAAATGAATTGCTTCCATTTTACCACTCTTTTACACTATCGGTTTATTACATTTACCTCTGTCACAGGCTCAAACTACTTTCGGGTTTCACGTGGCTTTATAGTCACGTGATATTCCAAAATGGCTTCTACACCATTGAAATTAACATAACAGATGTATTAATCTTTAAATGTGTAAACCTACCGAAAAGTAGTCCGTAGCTTTTTGCTAAATATATACTTTGTTTTTGATTAGCAAAGTTAGAAAAAGATCCTGTCACAAGTGTAAAAGGTTAATGCTTACATCAGTGACAACTAAGTCAATTAAAATACAGTTATCATGTTTCGTCAATAATCTTGACATTGAGCATTGAGCCTGTTGCAGAGATGATAGTGAGTGTAAGGAACGGTCACTCTGCGATAGGAGATTGCCATTTTACCTGAAAGTATAAAATGTTAAACACCGGTTTTGTCCGGGCCCGATCTGGTCCAAAATGACGGTAACAATTTTCGCCTGGGGAATTCTTTCTTGTAAAATGCATGAAACCCCCCCATTATCTTTGGACTGTTTTAAAGCTTAGAGGTAACTCTTTTTAATGATGTATGGTGTTCTAGATGCTAAACGCTTAGACAGTGTGACAATTGAGGGCTTAAACTGGTCGATTTACATGGAAACAAAGAAGGAATTTATTTGGTGTATTGTGACCTTGATATGAGCGGTGCTCCAGGAAAACAAACCTCACCGTAATTTATACACGTGTTAAAAATGACCTGCATACGCATTTCTTTGATAAGGATCCAAATTGAAATTCTTTCAAACCTTCTATGACTTATAACCGTACAAAGCATATTCTGATCATATAACGCGGATACGCTAGCCGATCTGGATCTACACTGGTCGAAAATGCATTACGGATGGTTATTGCAGATTGTCGCTCATTACCTACATCGAACTGCATTTTAACAATTTCTTACTCTATGTACCATGGAAATTGGAAATATGAAGATATTTGTTAGATCCAAATATA
>JASEVX010000001.1:143388178-143426582 GCA_031761405.1 Serripes groenlandicus
GTCCGAAATACTGGATGGAACCACTATGCTATAACTCCATTAGAGTCTCGCTTCTTTCTGGAACCGACAAAGCTCAGGCGTTAACGACGAGGACTATCAAACCAATGCTTTTTGGTTCGAACCCCAGTTCGGACATTCTTTCTTTCCGGTGACTGATAAAAGTCATTGTGATTATCGTCATTCTTCTTCCACCAGTGGGCTAAAAAGTCTAAGTTGGGAGGTAACCAGGAACTAGGGGAATATGTGTGGAGTACTTGTGTGAGGAGACAGAACAATCCTGTAATATTAACTGACCGCGGTGATATAACTGAAATTTCATTGAAAACGGCGTAACGCTTCAATCAATGAATTCTGTCTGGTAGAATGCGATCCGTTCTAGCACTTAGGTCGTTTTGTCGTCACATCCGTCTAAAATGCGTGTATATACATTTTGGATGACTGCACCAACAAATGAAACACATTATTGCATATATTGAGGGACGCCCTTCTGAAGGTAAGTAGAGAAATAACTTAGGTATAGCTATTGCATAAAAATTACGCATCCATTTGGAAGATATTAACGTTTCCTTCGATATTTCAAATGACGGTCAATTTGTTAAAATTCTATGACACGCATTCATTCATATGTTTCTTTTGTTTAATTTGCTTTGAATTAAAGGACAGTAGAACAAAACTAATGAAAACCGATTTTCCTAAACTTTATTTCACAACTACAATAAGTTCAATATATATTATCAGTATACCAAATATACAATACAAGTAATGATATTTTTTATTTTGGGGAGATTGACATAAACGTTTGAAGTGACAAAGAATAAACTTTTCTCCGATACAACTGCAATTTGAATTAAACGAATTTGAAATAATACTTGGGAAATGATAAATTGCTTGTTGTGAGCGCAATCTCATTCTATTTTTTTTCTTCTCTTCAAAAGTTCATTATTGGACTCATTTTGTTTTTCTTCTGAAGTTTTGAAAAGTGCATGTACACCATGGAACGGTTAAACAACACACTTTCAGAATGACTTGTATTGTTTTTGTTTTACGCCGTTTTGAACAGTATCTCAGAAATCTCATAAACACTAGACCAAAACACTTTGCTGTACGTTTATTTGAACCGACGACACCGCATACAAAGGTCGTTTCGAATTGACCCATTTAAATAGTCGAGACAATCGGAACAATCGGCAATCACCACCACCTTATCTTTTTTAATCGATATGGGTTATATCCACTGTTGGTGGTTACTGACGTTTTCGAAGCCGATACTTTGATTGGCTGAAGCAAAGGTCAATATGAGACGATATTTTATAGACAATCAACATATCTATATGAGCGTTTTGCTACTACAGCAAAGTTAAGGTATGGTCTTGAGATTGAATATTACAGTTATTCCATGGCGACAGAAAACTTATCCTTGTGCCTTGCTTAAAGGCTTTCCACTATATAATCGCCAGAAGCGAGAATTGAACCAGGAACTCTCAATCTCAAATTCCCCGGGCTAACTTTTAAATACAATACAAGAATACAATCTTATTGGATTGTGATCTTTACTAACAACTTGAATTAGGATAAAATAATAACAAGACTGAAAAATAAAGTTAAAAATACAATGTTACAGTATGCAGGTTTTCACTAACAAATTGATTTGAGATTGAAGGATCACAAGATTGGTAAATACAATTCATGAACACAATCTTGCGCGATTCAAGACTGACACATACAATTCAAGAGTATGATCTCGCGCTATTCACGCAGAAACATCACTACATATTAACATACCAATATACAATACAATAGTACTATATACAACATTGGAAAGTAACAATAACCACATGGTTTGGGGGCGATTTCTCTTCCACAAAACCGTTCTTAAAACACGAGAACGGCACTCAACGAAAACCAAGCGTAAGGCATTTCTGACCAATGTATATCAAGATCAGAAGCGCATCCACACAATCTGACCTGACTATGCAGTGCCCGTCAATCAGTCTTAAACCGTTTCAAGAATTGTTTACAGTATTAATTTGGAAACTTCAGCATAGCTTTCACAACACATGTAATAATTACGTTAAGCTCGGTTTTCCAGGAGCACCGCTCATTTATCAAATTCGTTATTTTATAAGTATTGAACACGAACCATAGAACCAATAGTAATGTACGAAACCTGGGTCCATATATACCCAATATTCCGAACGTTTCGTTTTTATTATCATTCTATATTATAATGGTTATTATGGAGTAGGTCACAAAAAAGTCGGAAGTTATGCGACCAGTTCAGATCCAGACCAGCATGTTTATAAGCGCAGTCTGATCTGGTTATTCCTTGTTTGTCACCTAGTGGTTCAAGAATCCTGGAAACCTGTTTGGGAACGGGTATGCCAAAACGCTTGCCATTCACCGTCCATTTCCCACATTTAAACCATTTTTGACGAGTCTGCAGCAGACGACTTTTAAATCTGTTGACTCCCTAGTGTCAGGATAAATGGTCCGGAAGTTCATGTCACTTACCCAAGAAACGCTGTGATATTTCTTTTGAAAACGGCGTAAAACAGCATACCAACAAACAAGCAAACATGTTGGGTTTAGTTACATTCGTCAATACGGACCTATTATGTAAAACAAAGTTTATTACACTGTTTGTAAGAACACTTCACTGTATACAGACATTGAATCGTTTCACTTAATTATATTCAAACTTATAATGAATCGTCTACCCTGTATAAATCCCATTTTGGATTGTGCTCAAATGCGAAACAGTTATCACTAATACTTCAACCAACAATTTTAAAATACTAACACTACGAAACAAACAGGGATATTTTTGTATAAGTCACATACAATTATGATGTCGTTTTAACATCAGTCAATCCTCTGTAATATTTAGTAAACGAAACTAGAATCATTGGTTACATGTAATAGGTATAATTTGATAATACTGACCTGGTCCTGACCGTTATGCAATTATATGATGGATTTGGGTTCATAAGTCATTTGCGTTCTGAGATGACTCATGCGAATCTTTGCGTCCACAAAGCCTCGCAAGAGTATTCTTTATCCGCTTACGTGCAATGTTGTCCTAGATGCATATGTTGACAACAAACTAGAACTGAAGCGCAATTCGTTTTACGTATTATTTTATTTCAACCCGTTACGGAGATTTAAGAAGACCCCAAATCGATAGAAGCCAATCAGATTATGAATTATTTTACGAGCAAGAATATTGATCAAATTTTAAATATTTGTCGTTTAGCCATAAAACAAATCACAAATGTGATATAAAAACATGTAGTTGGTCATAATAATGTACGTATATCATTGCCAATCTCATTAAAATCAGACCAAAATACTTCGCCGTCTTTTGTAACGTTTACTACAGTAACAACGTTTAGATCTGTTCTTAATACGATTGCGTCTTTGCATGATGGTCAGGACTAAGTAAGTACTATTGAGTAATGTGACTCTGTATTCGACTATGTGTCAGAGAGTTCGTTCACCCTTTACCCAGTTATATCACTGATCCATTACAATGGTTTTATCGGTCAAAACCACCTAGAAATCAGTGGCATCGTGCTGAAAAATCATATGAATTTTAGAACAGACATTATTTAATACGAAAACATGTCCTTGATTCGCTATCCGTCTGTACAGCTTCCACTGTCGATGGACGGGCCTATCCGTTCAATAAACACAAGTCCACCAGGTCCGACATTTAGCCCTATCCCAGGACAAAATTGACTTGGAAGTTCTGTTGTACTTTGTTAGGACTATCCCGTCGTTTATTTCGACGTTTTTTTTTTTACTTAGGATCGACTGTCAATATCGGTAGTATGTCCATAGATCAAAAGGTATCGGTAAACAATTGTGATTGCAATGTTTTAAAAATTGTCTACGTTACAAACATCACCGTGTCCTTAAAATGCTTCTTGTAGTCAAATTGAAAACATTATTGGTTCAAAAATAGTTACAAAATATTCACTTTTCTATCACTTCTTTTAATAATTCCACATGAATTCTCTTCAACGACAAATCTAGTTGCCAAAGAAGAATCCTTTTTCGTTTCTAGTCCGCTTTGAACGTTTATTCTTGTTATTCTTTAAATCGTCGTTTTGATTGTCTTTATTACGACCACGCCTCCTGGATCGTCGCTCGCTGGAAATGTCTCTTTTGGGCGGAGCCCCGCCCCCCTCAATGCCTGACACCGCTCCGATATCGAGCTCACATATAAGTCTGGATTTGCGTTTGTCACAAATTTTAATTTTCCATCGCCGTTTTTTGTCAACTATAATACATTTCTTTTTGTTAAGCATTCGTTTTGTTCTCGGTTTAGAGGGGCTCCAGTTGGCGAAATCTGTATTTTCACCGTTTGTATATGACCACGTGCCAATGTCGTCTTTATCGTTTAGACCTGAAAATGATATATCCATCGATTACTTGATTATTTGGATTTTATTCCGTTTTTATCTTATTTCAGTTATATCAACATGACCAATTCAACTTTCGATATTTTTTTCTGGCTGTCTCGCACCAGTTCTCTACTTGACATTTTAGCCTTGCAAATGGCTACCTTCCAGTATATACTGTCAGAATGTCCATTGGTCGACGGCGAATGACTCAAGATGGGTTGATGATAACCGTCGACGTTACCGACTAAGCTATCATATAAGGGTACTATTCTTCATAACAAATCGGAATCGGTACCTCAGGTTAAAGTGTTATTACAATATCAGCGTTAGTTTACTGCAATTTCTCTTTCTTTAGTAGCTCAACATTACTTAACATTTTAGAGGAAATGGTAGTAATGATGGTATTCCTTCCTAGGCTCACATGATTGTGGGGTTAACAATACGACTCACTCGCCGGTGTAAGCGCTCACATGATTGTGGGGTTAACAATACGACTCACTCGCCGGTGTAAGCGCTCACATGATTGTGGGGTTAACAATACGACTTACTCGCCGGTGTAAGCGCTCACATGAGTGGTGGGTTAACAATACGACTTACTCGCCGGTGTAAGCGCTCACATGATTGTGGGGTTAACAATACGACTTACTCGCCGGTGTAAGCGCTCACATGATTGTGGGGTTAGCAATACGACTTACTCGCCGGTGTAAGCGCTCACATGATTGTGGGGTTAACAATACGACTTACTCGCCGCGCCGGTGTAAGCGCTCACATGAGTGTGGGGCTAGCAATACGACTTACTCGCCGGTGTAAGCGCTCACATGAGTGTGGGGTTAGCAAAACGACTTACTCGCCGCGCCGGTGTAAGCGCTCACATGAAGGTGGGGTTAGCAATACGACTTACTCGCCGGTGTAAGCGCTCACATGATGTGGGGTTAGCAATACGACTTACTCGCCGGTGTAAGCGCTCACATGATGTTGGGGTTAGCAATACGACTTACTCGCCGGTGTAAGCGCTCACATGATTGTGGGGTTAGCAATACGACCTACTCGCCGGTGTAAGCGCTCACATGATTGTGGGGTTAACAGTACGACTTACTCGCCGGTGTAAGCGCTCACATGATTGTGGGGTTAACGGTACGACTTACTCGCCGGTGTAAGCGCTCACATGATTGTGGGGTTAGCAATACGACCTACTCGCCGGTGTAAGCGCTCACATGATTGTGGGGTTAACAGTACGACTTACTCGCCGGTGTAAGCGCTCACATGATTGTGGGGTTAACGGTACGACTTACTCGCCGGTGTAAGCGCTCACATGATTGTGGGGTTAACGGTATATAAATATTGCATGGCTTCCAGTGTGACAGTACATATTGTCAACATGAGGAAAATACTGTTACCCGAGGCGAAGCCGAGGTTAACAGTATTTTACCGAATGTTGACAATATGTACTGTCACACTGGAAGCCATGCAATATTTATTTTATTATACCGAACAAAATTACACGTTTATTTAACTTATTCTGTACCTTTGTAGGGGAGGTGAACATGGGTAGATCTACAACAATGTAACACACACATATGAATATACCGGTTAACAGTATACTGTTACATGGCACGCGCATCTAAAAGGTGACGTTATTGTTTGAAATGACGTCATGCACGTGCATAACCAACATTTTCACGCGCCTGCCATGTAACAGTATACTGTTAACCGGTCAAAAACGTACTGTTAGCATGAAACAGTAAGAAATTGCCCATGATGAGTATATGAGAATTTAACATTACAAAGTCACGTGAGGTATAATAATACGACTTACTCGCCGGTGTAAGCGCTCACATGATTGTGGGGTTAACACTACGACTTACTCGCCGGTGTAAGCGCTCACATGATTGTGGGGTTAACAGTACGACTTACTCGCCGGTGTAAGCGCTCACATGATTGTGGGGTTAACAGTACGACTTACTCGCCGGTGTAAGCGCTCACATGAGTGTGGGGTTAGCAAAACGACTTATTCGCCGCGCCGGTGTAAGCGCTCACATGATTGTGGGGTTAGCAATACGACTTACTCGCCGGTGTAAGCGCTCACATGATTGTGGGGTTAGCAATACGACTTACTCGCCGGTGTAAGCGCTAACATGAGTGTGGGGTTAGCAAAACGACTTAATCGCCGCGCCGGTGTTAGCGCTCACATGAAGGTGGGGTTAACAATACGACTTACTCGCCGGTGTAAGCGCTCACATGATTGTGGGGTTAGAAATACGACTTACTAGCCGGTATCAGCGCTCACATGATTGCAATATGTCAGCATACATGAAGCAGGTAATATTGGTAACCAAAACGGGCAACGCCGTGACATAACTTGAAAGTGGTTGAACACGGCGTAACATTCAACCAAACTAACACATTACTACAGGCAAAGGATATCAACGAATCCGATGAGACACAGGCTAACATGATAATTCAATGATCGAAAATGCAAAAAGATGCCATTTATTTAACATTGAATATTACTGTCAGCCATGTTTAAACACACTGAGCAGCTGACTTGGAAAACACGATTTGGTACGAAAATCAAGCATCAGCTTACCTATCCAATAAGCCTTTTGACCCGATAGTTCAGACAGCCAGCTGAGGTGATCACGTGACTTTACTGAGGTCAGGTGACCACCGTAGGACATCTGGCAAACCGTTTCCGCTACTTCCCACGTCAGTCGTTCGTTGATGAATTTGAAACATCGGTTTCCATATTTTGACCAACCTATAGATATAATAGTAACATGTTAAATACTTCGTTCAAACTATTGTGAAAACATATGGGCCGTTCCACGAGAAAACCAACATTATGGTATCTGCGTAATGTATCGACCCAGATCAGCGCATGCTAATTAGGGCCGAGACATTTCGTCTCAGGGGAATATAGGTATAGAATAATGACTCCTGAAACAGAACATCTACAGGAGGTGAACATTGTCTATCCGGGTTAGCCTGTGCGGCATGCTTACGCTGATCCGTGTCGATACATTACGCAGATGTTGGTTTTCTCGTGGAACGGCTCATATTTAGTTCCCTGTGGAATAGAACTTTCACATTGACTTTATTTTGACAATTAATTGACCTTGGACACTACACTATTCATAGCACTGGTACTCGAACATAGGTAGACACGACACCTTCATGAACGTTCTAAATAATCCAGTCTCGCTATGTTCACCATCCTATGTAGTACGTTCACCCTTTCCCTCATACAGATACATGATACATGTTGATGCATCTGCAGCAGACGACCTTTGAAAACAATGTGACAAACGGAGAAATTGCTCAAAACGAGCAATTTCTCCATTTGCCACAATTTGTTCAACATTTTTCAGTAATAATAATTACAATTTTAGAGATTTTCCATATTTTTGAGAAGACATTTTCAAAGTCGTCTGCTGCAAGTTTGCTGTATGTGGGAAATGGATAAAGTATCACGCTTCGCTTAAGAAATGTTAATCGATTACGTCTAGGAATCTAATCAAACATTCACGAAAGTACCGAAAGTACTGTACATACCTTTGCTCGAGTGTAAGTGGTCAGAATAACGCATTCAGTTGCCCAAGGTTAGGTTACATAGTTTTCACAATAAAATAGCTTGGATTTGACCTTTTCATTCTTGCAAACGCATTTGGACGGATTTGATGCTAATGAGTATTGACATTATGTAATATATCTGTTTGTTCATTTAGTGTTTTTCAATGATTTTGCCTATATTATTTCAATGTAATCTGTTTCAGACCTGTTTATTTGACGAAAATGATTGATATTGCTATGCTTTCTAGTACTTTTCTAGATATTTATATCTCAGCAAAAATGCTGATTTTAACAACTCTTGATTTAAAGCAATTTAATCAAGAAGAAAGAGTTTACAAAGTACATCAGTTAATTAGAAAAGGTCCACAGCTTCAGAAACGAACAAGAAAGATGTACAAAGTACATCAGTTAATTAAACAAAATTAAGTCAAAATCGTTTGAGATGAATAAGTTAGATTTCACAGTATACTTAATTATACATCAGTTAATTAAAACGAAAGCCCAAAAACTCCAGAAATGAACAAGAAAGAGTTCACAGAGTACATCCGTTAATTAAGAAACCAACCAAAAACTTCAGAGATGAACAATCAGATTAATTGCATTAAAACAAAAAGTACCTAAGCACAACAAAAAAACGCATTCAACCCTATCTCACATACAGACGCATTTTGAACAATATGTACATTTGTGTAGAAGGCGGTATTTGAAAGTCTTATGGAAAAAGAAGCAATGATATACAATGAGTAATTTCTTTTTTTTGCCACAATCTTTTATTCTCCCAATACGTATACGTTTATCTACAAGGATTTTCGATTTTCTAGCAAAAATGATTTCAAAGTCGTCTGCTACAGAATTTGTGTTTGTGGGGGAAGGGTAAATGAATTGTATTTGCAATATTAAAGGAATAAGATTCCCATGTCTCATCTTCAACTGTTCCCCTGTTATGATAGTGTAACCCATTTCCTCATACGACAATTCTGCAGCAGACAAAAAGTAGAAAACATTGTGGCAAAAGGAGAAATTGCACGTTTTGTGCAATTTTTTCTTTTGTCACTATGTTTTCAAAAAGCCGTCTGCTGCAGAGGCGTCAGAAAGCGTCTATATGAGGGAAAGGGATAATGATACAATCACTCGGCTATACAATCAATCGACTATACACTCAGTCAGCGGTGAGCTAACACCGAGGTAGTCCATTTATCCTATTGATAGCTTCCTTTTTACTATGTTTAATATTATGTATATTTCAATTATTTATCAGGGAAAATATGTTATTAGCTAAACAGTAACAGCTGCACAGGGATCTAAAAATCTATATTATACGGTTACCGATAACTCTTTCCTATATGCAGATGATTAGAAGTTAATCCTTTTTATCACAATCTTTGCAACTCTTATTTAATAATTATAATACAATAACTCAGACGTAAATATTGTTCATGCTTATACGGTAATTACATTTCAAAGAAGTCTGCTGCAGGTGTGTTATATGTTAGAAAGGTAGTGTCAATTTTGAGGTTTTTGCGAACAATATAGATTCAGATGATATCTGCATTTTTGGCCTTTTATTTAAAATGGAGTCGCCCGATACTGAACATGGAAGCGGCTACTTTTAAGAAACTCCGCGCCGAAAGAGTAAAACAATGAACAATGGACACACACCTTGTTGACACTCTCGTGTTTCCGGCTGCTGATCCTGGTTTGGTTTCTGGTCTTGGTTCCACACCTCCCATGCTTGACCGTTACATATATACATTTGCTGTGTAATTGTATCAAAGTACAGTAGGTTATTGGTGGCATACGTGCAGTCCTGTGGTGCCTAAAATGTCAATAAAAACGCATTATATTTTAAATTGCACACTCGTGCTTAGTCCTTTTCCATATACAACAAATCATCCAATCACAATTTTAGAAATTTTAGACATTTTTAGAAAATCTCTATGCATGAAAGTATTATTACTTCAAAGAGTTGGGAGCCTAGTAACAGCCATTTGGTAAAAAGAGTTACCTTACCACAAATAATTCATAACCCCCTTTCATTGTCACATGACCTCTTTTAAAAAATAAAATTTTAAACTATGAACATTGAAGTATTAACAATTCATTTGTGAAAGAAATATATTTCAAAAATAGGGAGATGTCCCTCTAGAAAGAGATGTCGCTTGATAGAGAGTATCAGTTCAAAAAAATCCACACCAAACAAGAGGTAAATCGGTTACCTTTATTTCGTCATTTCCATAAACTTTTGTCTCAGCCTTTGCTTCTACAGGGAGATCCACCAATCGTTGTTTGGATACCATTTCTTCGATAGAAGCCTGGTCTTTTCCTGGCTTCTTCTCCTTACGTCGTCTGTTTCGCTTTCTCCGACCTTTACCTTTCTTTTTACGCCCTTTGCGGTTCTTCTTCTTTTTACGTCGTCTGTCAGCGTTCTTTTCCGCAGACGACACTAACAACTCTGATTTCGTCACGTCGACGGCCGCCGCCCCCGGGTCGGTATTATACGTATTCTCAAAGGGGTTCTTTCGTTTGATGCTCAGCTTCTTGAATTTATGGTCCTAAAACACATATCAAACATAGAAATAAAACACAATGTAAGGTTCAAATATACAAATAATCGGCATAGTCTACACATTTCCTGTATTTTCTATATAATTTATCTGAATGTTTGAATTATGGTTCAATATTTTATTTTCGCTGAATAATTCCATGTTGGTGTATTACTCGTACGATGGAATCTGATTGTGTTATGCATCTCAGTGAAGTACGGGAGTTGTTTTCATCTCGTGTCCATATTGGGCTGTTGTACGTGTATTGGATTTGACGTCACCGCATAAAAGGTAGTCTCGAATTGAGCCTGTACATTTAATCATTATAAACACCAATCATCGATTCTCTATTTCTTTCATTTATGTGGGTTATCTCCCCTGTTGATATCTAACGCGTTTGTAGGTGACGATTTGATTGGCTGACGCAAAGGTCAATCTGAGACGACATGTAAAGAGCCGCCATGCCATAACTGTTTTGTGTGTGTGTTGTTAATATTTATACCCACCGCATAATAAAGAAAAAGAAAAACCAAGTGGTCAACGTTTCAGTGATTAAACCTTCGTCAGGTTATTTTCGAGTATTATTATTCTATGGTATGTTGTAAATAGTTGGTAAAATCTGTGATAAGAAGAAAAATCCTTACCACTTTAAGTCCATTACGGGAGCCTCCCTCTTCGCCCGGGAGATATAGCGAATCCGGTGGGCTGGCGGGATGTTTGTCTATCATCCCGATATACTGGGGACATTCACCTGTCATATACAGAAACGAACACGTTAATAAATCTGCTCTGCGCTCATTAAAATAGCTTTTTAGCTCACGGTAACCTAGTCACCAACTTAACATATCGAGGGCTTGGCGTGAAAAGGTTGTAACTTAAAACCTATTTTGAAAACCCTGGTTTAGGGGCAATTTTGACCCATTTGTAAACAATGCAAATTTAGGTGCCATTGCTCAGAACGAGCAATGGCACCTAAATTTCCATTGTTTACCCAGAAAAATGATTTAATGTTTATAAAGCCTTTATGGCGAGGTGATTAACCTTGGTAAAAAAATTATCAATTTTAGTTACAACCGTTTCACGTCAAGCCCCCGATAGCGTTGCTGACATAGCTAAAACAAATGCTTCACTGAAAGCATGCTGCACTAGACGAATATTTAATCATCAACGCAAATATATGGAAAATCTCAATGAATGACTGTACGTGTATTGAATAGAGATGTAAACATTATAAGCAATTTAACGTTATCATACAATGTTTTCAAGATAGAACTGAAAAGTGGACAAGGTGATCTAAACCTACAGTGTATAGAAATGGCAACGTGCACCTTTTCGCACGGACAGGGTCACTTATACCTGATGCGGCCCATATCTTGACACATCACTTGAGACAGTCACATAGAGTTTAATTTCTGTGTTTATTTGGTGTCATAAGTTTAAACTTTCCTTCATACACAAGCTCTTCAGCAGACGACTTTGAAAACATCTAGGAAAACATATGGTCAACCTCGTAACATGAAAGTATAATCATTGAATAGATTTAAAACGTTGTGGCTAACAGAAAATTTGCTCATTATGAGCATTTTCTTCTTTTGCCACAACGTTTTTAAAAGTCGTCTGCTGCATATGCGCCAAAATGCGCATTTATGTGGGAAAGGGTTAATCTATAACGTTATTCGATGTAAGTGGCCGGTGAAGACTCCGACGAGACTGTGAGAATGTCATACTAGTATAAACTTTCACTGTATGCATATGGAACCATTTCCATGTTCGCACCTATGCGATTGACATTTACATGTTTAAAGATACAAACTAGCTGCTTCTAGTTAATTGGGGTCGTAAAATATCTTAATACATGTTGGCCTTTTCCGGTCAATATAGATCCAAATCAGCCCCGGCATTCCACACAGTCCTTACAGAAGTTTGTTAGAAGAATATGAGTCGTCCCGCGAGAAATACCAACAGTATGGCCTCTGCGTAATGTATCGACCCAGATCAGCCTGCGCAGTCCGCGCAGACTGATCCGGGCCGACACATTCCGTCTCAGGGAAATAGAGGTATAGAGTAGTGATTCCTGAAACAGAAAATCCACAAGAAGCGAAAAATGTCTATCTGGGTAATCCTGCGCGGCATGCTTATGCTGATCCGGGTCTATACTTAACGCAATGTCCACAATGTTGGTTTTCTCGCGAGACGGCTCAATTATTTCATCTTGTGTATATTCTAATGAGACGGAGCCGACGTACCAACTGATATGAACCTACACTGTTCAGAATACCAACGTGCACCTTTCCCCAAGCTATAATGATGCCAAAGCGGGGTGTCATAATCCCTTTCTCCAAATACAGACGCTTTCTGACGCCTCTGCAGCAGACGGCTTTTGAAATCATAGCATCATGTATACAAGTTTTCTATATTTTGGACTTTGTAATTAATTTCAAAGTCGTCTGCTGCAGAGTTATTGTATGTTAACCCTTTCCCTCATACGGCAATTCTGCAGCAGACGACTTTGAACATATTTTATCAAAACATAGAAAATCTCTATAATTGAATGGATAACCTATGACTAAAAGTGGAAAACATTGTGGCAAAAGGAGAAATTGCACGTTTTGTGCAATTTCTTCTTTTGTCACTATGTTTTCAAAAAGCCGTCTGCTGCAGAGGCGTCAGAAAGCGTCTATATGAGGGCAAGGGTTAAGACCCCCAGAGTTCTAGACGCGACTCATATACATGTAATGCATGAACTTGACTTTAGGATGTCCTACATGTCAACCAGGGACAATTGGTAGTACATATTAAGTATGTACTTTACAGTCAAAATGTACGTAAGCTGAGTTCGAAAAGGACGTACCTACAGTCTTGTAACAACGATTACTTCGATGTGTTTGGAATTGACTGGCGTAGTTATCAATAACCAATGCCTCAGTAGTTTGATTTATTATTTAGATTTTAGTAATGATCCTTCAAAAGCGTTCGCTCAAAAATTGTAATGATTGTACAAATTAAAAACAAACAACTTTTAGACATACAGACGCGCTTTTCCAAAGGCGAAATTGCTTTTGATTAGCAATCTATCTATCCTCTTTCTAACCGCCTCTTCAACTATGTTCAATAATAGATACTCCAATAAGTATTCTTTTTAAAATTGTGTTTGCCTTGATGATTTAGGGTCATTTGCAGCATAGTACTTTTGAATTATCTAGGCAAAAATATGGAACATCTTTATAAGAGAAAGTTAAATTATTGAACAAAGTTGAGAACATTGTGGCAAAGGGAGGAATTTCTTAGCATGAGCAATTTCTCATTTTATCAGGATATTTTCA
The DNA here is from genome assembly GCA_031761405.1 of Serripes groenlandicus. Classification (NCBI taxonomy): domain Eukaryota; kingdom Metazoa; phylum Mollusca; class Bivalvia; order Cardiida; family Cardiidae; genus Serripes; species Serripes groenlandicus. The sequence goes on from JASEVX010000001.1 coordinate 143,402,021, forward strand.
AAATTGCAGCAGAGGTGTTATAATGCGACTTCACCTCGGAAATTGTTAACTTACCACCGACGGCATTTATCAATCTGACGCGAACTTTGTTTTTCCGCCCAACAATGGCATTGACTGGTTCACTGATGTAAATATTCAAATTCTCCGTGTTCTCCAGCATACCGTCGTCCGTGACGTGTAAATCCCACGTGGCTTTAGACTGACCTGAAATGAAACAATGGTTTGCATCCTTGAACATTGTAGGGTGCTCAGCATAACTCGAGCATTACAGACCAAGTTAGTTAACGATTAACCCACACATACATGCAGTCTGATCTGGCTATGTACTTTTTCGGCAAATAGTCTCTGAGGGTTTCATGAATCTTTTGTTACCCTACTTGTTTTTCGCTGTGAATATGCAATCAGAGCATTTTGTTACGAACACTTGTTGTAACACTGATCAAACAATAGTTCGATAATAAGAATAGGAGTTTTTATCTAGAAATAACATTTATGTAAACAATATAAAAGTAAGAAATGTTTTTGTCATTAAGATTTCAAAACTGAAATGGAATGGAATGCAAGCAAAACATAAACATTCTTGTCACCGAAATTGTATATTAAGAAGAGAAAATTTAAAATAAGCTGAAGCCTTCTTTTTGATCCTAGAAAATATGTTTATACATTGAAATGTATTTCGGAAATGACTGAATACAATAGTGTTTAAACCAACTCCTGTTATTGCTGGAGCCAGTAATGTGATAGGTAAATATTTAAACACGGTTTTTGGGAGTTATACAAATACAAATACAAAAACAAATACAAATACATTTATATATCGCAAAATTCCATTGCGCTTAACACATATGCTTTCTGAAAGCAATTTCACCTTTAATACATTTAACGTCTCTAGGAAGAGCATTCCACTATTTTAGCCCAAACAAAGCTAATGATCTGTCAGCGATTCTAGTTCTTGTTCTTGGAACAATCAATTGCATATGGTCAGAAGGTCATAGTCTGCTTTTTACCTGAACACGGTTGAACAAAAGCCTCAAATAAGATGGAGCTGATCCCTGCACTATTCGGAACATAATAAAAAGGATTTTTAAACATAATTCTTGCCCTAACCGGCAACAAGTGAAAGGGATCTAAGAATGTTGAATGTGTTAATCAGATAGGCAGGGATATATCTGTGAAAAGAGAGACAACTGTGTTAGGTAAATCTGAACACATCTCCGATTACGTCCCTTGGTGCACTATTTACTCAAATTCTTACCGGGATCAAACTGAACTTGTCTCGCACTGCTAGGTGTGTAGTCCTCTCCAGTCTTGGTGGTGCGATCCTGGGCACCAATAGTTACAAAGGCGGAGGACCCAAGGTTCCCGGTTCGAGTCAAACGGATCGACAGAGTGCCCACGTTTTCACAAACGATCACTGAGCTTTTGGCCAGTTCTATAAGGGACCACTCGAATTCCATTCTAAAAATACATAATTTAAAAAGCAGTTGATTTCTTTCCTTATACTGCTACGTGCGAATTAACCCTTTCTCATATACATCACAGCTGTATCAGAAGACTTTATAAGCCAATTATGAAACTCTATTTATGAAGGTATAATTATTGAACATATCTAAACAAACATTTTAAACAAAAGGAGAATTATGAGCAATTTTTCCTTTTACTTTTGCTAAGACGTTTTGAAAATTAATTATCGAAAATGGACATGGGATAAAAAAGAATAAGGATTAACAAGAATTGACTGGCTTCATTTTTTAACTTTAGTAACAAGAGCGCTGCAAGCGAACGCCAACGCTCGTCTTCTTTTTTCTAAGTCGAAAGAGGGGCATTACTGAATAATTATTGAAACAAGAGTTATGTGACTTGGAATAGACATGCATATTGTTCCTAGGAACATGCATCAAGTTTCATTTGAAAATGTTGAACTGTATTTGAGTTATGAGGTAAGGTTAAAGTTTCGTGACGCCGCAGATAACGCAGACGTTGACGACGCAGACAACGACGCCAAGGGTATTACAATACCCCGCATTGTTTTCTTCTTCTTCTTCAAAACAAAAAGACGAGCTAAAAATATATATGCATGAACAAAATTGTCTTTTAACTCAAGTCTGACAGATATTGATTGTTTTTAAATGTGACAAATAAAGGGACGCAATCTATTTTTATTTATGTTTTTGAAACACGTTTATTTTCCCTTTGCCTACAATGCCATTAATTGTGTAAGCACAAGCGATTTAGGCTCTATTTTGACTAGTTGCATGTGCGTAACAGAAGGGTGACACAAACATGACGTTAATAACTCCGACGAGAAAGATAATTATGAAACATTCCGTACATGACAATTTATGTATGCGTGTGTGAAGAAATGCATAGAGTCAGTCTAGTGTGCGTTAAAAATAGAACCGTTTGATAGTCTGATTACTTTCAATTATTAATACACGTGAGCGACGTCTAGTGATTTGGGATCTTAATGACCGTCCGCAATTAAAATGATCTACACTTCAATTTAGTCATATGAAACATACATGTTGACGATCAAGACTCGGGTAAGACAGTGGTGTCTTCCCTGTACTCATATGCAATAATACCATACAATCGCTAGATGCGACTCATGTGAGATTTCACAATATTTCAGCATACGTTAACGTATGCTGACCTAACACGTATCTAAATACAATGTTCGCACGTCTTTTTTCTGCAAAGGTTTAAGACAGGTCTCTACTGAATGAAAACCACCCGTGGACGTGCAGAGACCACCGGGAGACCATCTCACCATATTGAGCATATCGTTGAAAAGAATCCTACATATCTTTGAAATATGATAAGCCCAGCTCTCGAATATTCACCATTTGTATAGCTCAAGATTTTCACCCATAGTTCTATAGTGTCATCATTGGTTCACCACACCATTAGAACATTGTGTATATCCAAATGACTCGGTGGAGAAAATTGTACGCCCTGATCTGGAACTACGCTGTTCGCAAATGCCTGAGGGCCTACTTCCCTGAACGGAGGCAATCAAATGTAATATTTTATAACAGATTTTGTCATGCTAACTAGATCGCAAATGCCTGAATGCCTATTTTCCGGAGTCGGAGGCAATCAAATGTAATAAACAGATTGTGTCATGCTAACTAGATCGCAAATGTGAAAAGCCTATTTTGCTGTGGCGAGGCTCATCCTATGTAATATTACAGGTTTTGTCGTGCGCTGGAACATATCGGTTACACACATGTCTTTTGAAGTTAATGAGGCGACCACGTGGTTCCGTGTGATAGAGTTCGTATTAATCAGAACAATATTCTTTGATAGACGATGCGAAAATATTTCAGGAAACGAACCTCCTGGAGGGAGGGCTGTTTGATTAGTAGCCAAGAGCAGGAGCAATTACTGGAACTATTCCTTTGGAATAATATTCTGATTGTTGTCATGAACGGTAAAATGATTAATGGGAAGTTATGAATCTATGCTCTCTTGGTACTTTTAAACTATTCATGCAGAATTGAATTGTTACTGCGATAGTTAAAAGGCCGTCGTTTATAAATACTTGATGATATATATGATGTAATGATTTATGCATTGATTGAATGGAGTTGAACGCAATTTTGAATAGTATCTCAGTTATATCATGGCGGTTAGTTCATCTTGCCATGTGATTGCTGATCCTCTCGGAACAGTACTCCACAAAAACATCTTTCTACGCAATTTGCTTCCTTCCAGAACATTTGTGGTAAGAGAATGGCGCTAGTTACAATGAATTTGTTAATACATGTACTTTGAATTAATAAATGGGCGAGCTGGGATTCCAAGTCATTTTCGACGTCGCTGCTCGACACATACACGCCATGGGAATAGGTACAAGTTAGCATTTCTGAACAGTGTACACGAGTTGACAGACGTTTCTAACAATTGTATGTAAGTAACATTTTAACAATGTAGATCTTTATCAGACGTTGAGATGGATAAGCGGATCCGGATCTGCATTGTTCACAAAAGCCAATGTGCACCTGTATTTATGGTATAAACAATGCAGTGTTTTTTTTTTTTTTACTTTCTCATTATTATAAGAACCACACGCTATAAATGTTATTTATGCCATACTGTGAGGAAAAAAACGACATTAAGATTGCAAACATCGTGTTTTATATGATAAAAAAGCAGCAACACCAAAGCACCACCCTGTGTTACACAATAAATTTGCCTGAAAGGTTAATGTGTTGCATTTTTTACAAGTGAGATGGAAACAGCTTTTAACGGTTTCACTTCCTGCAAACTTAACCCTATTCAACATACAACAAATATACAGCAGACGAATTGGAAAGCATTTGCTCAACATTGATGAATGTTAAATCGTGTAATGGTGTTGAACACATTTTGTCAAAAAGGGATATTAATCACACGAGCTATTTCAAATGTTGTCACAATGTTTTCAACCGTATTTTGCTGTAGATAATTCAAAATGTGTGTGCATGTTGGAAAGGATAACCAACTTTCATGTGTAAAAAACCATCCACCTGATATGATATTTCAAAACGGTCTGTTTTCAAAACATTCATGGAAACAAAAAAATTGAAATCTTTAAAAAGAAAACTTATTGTTATACAGAGATTAAACTTATTATGGAAAAGAAACAAGATGGCTTGTTTTGAGCAATTTCTCAGTATCTCACATATTTCGTATGCTGTCCAGACGTCAGTTTTGTCAGTTTTGTCTGAAATACGAATCATCATATTATATATCATTATATTATTAAAGTAAAACAGCCATTTCTCCTGTTTTGCTTAACATCGCTTTCATTTCTCTTTTGTTTAAATGCATATATAATATCCTTGCATTTTCTTAAAGATATTACACGGTGTTAATACCCTCCATTATAATCATCAACTGAGAAAAGTTGAAATATGCCCTTAAGGTTATTGTTTCATCATAACTCGGGACCATATCAAATGAATGATGAGCATAAAGCACGCTTCCCCCGAAATATATGGCATAACGTATTAATTTAAGTATCAACATAATTGAGCCGTCCCGCGAGAAAACCAACATTGTGGACTCTGCGTAAAGTATTGAACCGGATCAGCCTAAGCATGCCGAGCAGGATTACCCGGATAGATACCTTTTCGCCTCCTGTGGATTTTCTGTTTCAGGAATCATTAACTCTATACTTCTATCCCCCGGGCTACGCAGGCTGATCTGTGTCGATACATTACGCAGAGGTCATAATGTTGGTTTTCTCGCGGGACGGCACATATTATCATTCCTTGATAAAAGCAGACATTTTTACCGAAATGCTATTAACGCTTACTCATTTACTAAATCTGCCACAGGCGACTTGAAACAATCTTTTTGAAATATAGAAAAATATCTATGGATAGGAGTATAATAAGCGAATACAGTTGAAAACAGTGTGGCCAAAGTAGAAGGTTCTCATTTTACTTTAATGTTTTCAAATGACGTCTGTTGCAGACTCGTCAAAAAGCGTATGCATGTTGGAAAGTGATAATTTCAAAATAATTCTCCACAGGTATGTTTTCGTGTGACATGGCTCAACTTTAGTTACGTCTTTGTGGAGCCATGTGCATACATCTAGTCGATCGTTATATATCTGATGGTCTGTATTTATTGGTTAATATAGATATCGTCATAAAACATACACCATCGTTTTTCGATGTTGAGCGGAGTTCCAGGAAGAGCACCTTTAGCATTGGTAAAAGTGTATCTAAAGCTATACCCTCACTCCCTTATTAAATGATGACAAGAGTTCCGCGGAGCGAACGCCAAAGCTCGTCCGTCGGAAAAAGGGGTATTATGAATGATTGTTTAAGCCAGAGTTATATGAATTGGTATAGACATGCATATTGTTTAGTTTAAACTTATTTATTTTACATCGATTGCGAAACAAGCCTTTGGCTTAGATTAATCACTCTCGATGTCTGCTTCCTGGAGACTTAACCAGTACTCGCGCCGTTTGTGTGGAAAAATCCCAAAGTCAGGACCCGCTCATCATTTGCATATTGTTCATAGGAACCTGTGTACCAAGTTTCATTTGAAAATGTTGAGTAGTTTGTGAGTTATGAGATAAGATTAAAGTTTTGTGTCGACAACGGAGACTTCGACGACGACGCCAGGCCGACTTCTTTTCTTCAAAAAACAGACGAGCTAAAAATGGATACTGTTTAAACAAGTTTTCTCTCAAAAACTTCAATGGCTTATTTGCGATCAGTGCAGAACCAATATGTGTGTAGGTCAACACTTATACGGTTTGTCAAGGTTTAGGACTATATTATATGCAGCCTGACAGTCTTGTGTGCGACTTTAAGGATGCAAATGCTCGTATGATTCTCCAAAACTTGCACAACCTACAAATTACAAGGCCAGCAAAATCGGAATATGTCATTAAGAAAACATGTTAGTGTTCTGTGTATAAAACTAGAACTTACTTTTGATTATTGAGACTGTTCCCACGATTGTCTTGAATTCTGAAGGAGAAACTGTCACTTGTGTCCCTGGACTTCATATCAATGATGAACTGGAGAGCATTCTCATCCAGGTCCCGCTGCGTAAATCGGCGTCGCACGTAACGCTTGGCCTCGCTATTTTCTATGTGACCGTTACGTGGACGCTGTTCAATCACGTACACCAGATTATTGTTAGTGGTGTCCGAGTCCACAGCCTTTAACACGCGACTGTTTAGTTCAAAGCCATATCGGCCGTCTTCAAACTTTTCCAACATCTCCGGATGCGCCATTGTAAGTAATTTTGGAGCGTCATTGACTAGTGGTTTAATGAATATGCTACAAGTGGCTGGTTGTAGTTGAAAAGTGCCATTAATCAAGAACCCTTCGTGTCGGCCGTCGTGCAGTGTAAACAAGAAATTATCAAGACCAGTGAAAGAGCCGTCATTCTCATATGTGATAAAGCCCCTGTCAATAGCACTTTGTGTAAAGAGACCAGTGATATACATCCCTCTGTTGAACAATCTGCCATGTGTCGGCTGCTTCTTGATGATATACGTAACATTGCTGCTGTCGGTGTCCGGATCGTCTGCTCGCAAATGAGCGGGGGTCAAGGTTATCTCGGAACCTTGAATAACTTCAACCAATGACGTTTCAGCAAGTGATGGTAGAACCTTGTCGATTGACTCAATACGGAATTTTAATTCTGCTTCTTTTGTATCACTGATACCGTTGGTCACTGTGAATGAGAAAGAATCTTCGGTAAAGTCAGCTTTCGTCAGATGGTTGTACACTATCTTCTGAGAAGCAAGATCCATCTGGGTGAAACTACTAATGGCGACTAAATTTCTGTCGGCATATTCCAGATATCCCAGCATTGGTGGTTTGATGACGGTAAATACAATGGACTCTGCCTGCGTGCTTTCATCTGTCGCACTTAGATGTTCTGTTGTGATGGGCAGTCTTTGGCCTTCACGAACGGCCATGTCCTTATTTAACAAAGCGATGCTTGACCGTTTGGTATTCATGATGCGTATTTGGAATGTTTCTACATGACGTTTATTTTTACCATCGGTCAACACATACATAAAACTATCAAATTCAGCGTCACCCATACCAGTTGTATGTATGTATCTTATATTGTTGTTATTTACCTCGGTCTGTGAGAAGTTTTGACCGACAAGTATTTCTGCACATTCTTGTGAGAATGTTGGTACATTTATGTCTTCACAATATTGAAGAATGCCCTTGGATGGAACCGCGACTATGATATAGAATATCTGACTGTCTGTGTTATCTCTGTCCACTGCCTGCAATACAACACTCGATAGTGGAGCATGTTTTCCGTATTCGATATGTAAACCAGCATTCTTTGTAACCTCGGGGATTTCATCGTTCACTGGTATAACCATAACACTGCATACCTTTTTAACCTCGTGTTTACCATCAGAAACTGTAATAGCAAATTTGTCGACGAAATTCTCTGAGCCATCATGACGATATTTAAGTTTCATTCCATTATGAATCTCATCTGCAGAGAAATGGCTTACCGCGGCTTCAACATCACCATTGGGGGAATGCAGCATGACAACGATATCGCCATATTCTGGTGGTTGTGATAAAGCCATTTTCAGTTGTTCTCTTGGTACGTCCGTGTCAAAAGCATCGATTGTGGATTGGTCGATAATAGTACCACCGCCCTCTTGCACTTTTATGTCATTTAACATCACATCTGGTTCTTCATCATTCACTGGTTCAATTGTAATTTTAGCAATGTGGCTATTAGAATTAAGTTTTCCATCGGTGGCGTAAAGTTCGAATGAATCTTGCGTTGGTTCAACCCCTTTATGAGTTGCTTGAACATAGTTAATGGATTTATCGATAATATCTTGTAGTTTAAATGTAGTGACAGGTATGCCGGCGTTACTCTTTTCCGATCCAACACGTGGTTTGGTGTTCTCAATGTAGCCCCATTGCGGTTGTTGCGTAATGAAGAATTGGATCGATTCTGGTTCTGTATCCGGATCTTTGGCTGTAATTACATCTGGACTAAACGCGAACTTGTTCCCTTCCTTCACAACTATTGGCAATCCAGCGATTATGTTAGGCTTCTGATTGTCAACAGGCGTAATGGTAACATTCAGGCTAAAGCTGGGAGGATCCGCCGTGGCCTTGAAATGCTGATCAGAGACAATGAATGTTACCGAATCTTTAACTGGGTTAGAGCCGATTTCGCCACTACTGTGTATGTATTTCACCAGACCATCTTTGACATTTTGTTGTGTAAATTTCGGAGCAGGTTCACCCTCAAGCTGTATAATGCCATATCTGAAAATACAAAAAGTCAATTTTATACCATCTCTGAAAAATCAATATAATACTCTATCTGGGAAAACAAATCAAAATAATTATCTGAAAATACATTTAATATCATACACAATCAGAAAAAAAAGTTATTCAAGACAACATCATATCTGAAAATACAACAATTTAATATTATTCTAAATCAGAAAATACCGAAATTCAAGACAACACCGTATCCGATTTTAACCATAATTCCAAATAATGCCACAACTGAAAACATCAAAGCTCAGAAAAATTCTATAATCGACTAAACATCCCGATATTCATGTATAACCTCATAAGAAAACAAGATGTGTTTGTGAAACACTGATGCCCCCGAATGGCAATATCTAGGTCAAAGGTCAAGGTCGCAAGGTCAAAAATGTTGGTACTGACAGAAAGGTCATGTCTCAAGGAATACACATGTGAAATATGGTAGCCGTACCTGTTATGGTTCAAAAGCAGTGGTCACGGTTAAAGTTTTTTTTCGACAGACAGACAGACAGACAGACAGACAGACAGGCCAAAACCTAGATGCCCACCGAATCGGTGATTCCGGGGGCATAACAATAATAAATAAGGTTCAAATCTATAGTTCGAGTGATTTGTAACTGTTTGAAAACATATTTAGCACGTATCTAAGTGTGCTTAGTCTCGTCTTTTAATATAAGTAATTTATCTTTTATGTTACATTTATAATCCGCGTTTAGCGATGCGTTGCGTTTGGAATTCAATGATTATGGTACATTGGGAAACATCTTCGGTATTCACCCAAAAGTATTTCAAAGCAGATCAAAAAGTCCAATTGTCACGATTTCATAGTTAGATTTCTAAGTCACAACCTATCTGTTTTATTTCGTGATGTATCGTTTACATGATGTCGGCGTTGACTGAAAGATACGACATACTTTATATAGTCATAACGATTAGGGCACATATACCAATCCATTTACTTTTGCATTGGGTTAGTTTAGCGATGAAAAAGAAAGTTCTTACAACTTATATTAATCACATCCGATGTCTTCTCCGTTGATATTCAATCAGTATTCGCGCGAAAATCTTGGGGAGCTACCAAATGTTGAACCTACTCTCAGCGGAAACGATCAAGCCACATAGAGGTTTTTGCCCAAAACTCTCTGAATCACAGTCTATCATAACATGGACTATTTCTATAAAACTTGCTGTGTATTGTCGCTTCGGTGGAATAGTTTATGCAGCTAAGCGGATATTTCGCAGAATAATCAAACTGCGTAGTAAATGTCGCAGACGGAGAATTTACAATTTACAACATACAACAATTCTGCAACCGACGACTTAAAATCATCTAGACAAATTATGGAAGCTCTCTAGAAATAAAAATAAAAATGGAGTAAAGACCCCCTTGTTCTACGCCAATTTAACATTCAAACAAGAGGGTCAATGAGACTCCAAAACGCGGCTCCTATGTATTAATTGCAGTTGTTGGCTCGTATTTATCACATAGTTGTATCATATGACAAAGTCATTCAAAATATTTCATAAAGCAGATATTATGTATCTTCTGTCGCGACGTCTTTCCGAGGTCATGCGATATCTTCACTTGCACAAGTCAGGTATCCTCCTAAATCAATACTAAATGAGACCAACCGACTTGTGTTAACAGATATACTATCCATTGCTAATAGAAGAAAAATTGAAATACCATGCAATGGCGATGTGTTACTATAAGCTTTGTCATTATGAGACATGCAATAACTTAATTTGTGTGTCAAAATGTTTGCATTTGACAGTATTATGATCTTATGGACCTATAACATAAGCATTCCATTCCACTGCGGATATCATACCTCGGGATTGAGGTGTTATAGAAGATCCAACCTAGCAAACACAACTCATTTAATTACATGTACACTCTACAAACCCTTCCAAGGTTGAATTATTAAAAAAAGATTATTTAAACTTTGGACTTAACATAGTACGGAGCCCCTAAAGTGACATTCAATATATTGTTTTAGTATGCAAATAAAACAGCTTATTTGCATATTAAAAAAAAGTATCGCATTTTTATTTCGTTTTTACGAAATAATAATTCGATACTTTTTTTTAATATGCAAATAAGCCAATTTATTTCGTATTAACGAAATAATCATTTCGTTTAAACGAAATACTTATTTCGTAAAAACGAAATAAAAATTCGATACTTTTTTTTAATATGCAAATTAGCTGTTTTATTTCGTATTTACGAAATACTTATTTCGTTTAAACGAAATACTTATTTCGTTTAAACGAAATAATTAATACCGACACTTTTTTTTAATATGCAAATTAGCCGTTTTATTTCGTATTTTCGAAATAAAACTTACTATTCGACATTTCTTTTTAATATGCAAATAAGCCGTTTTATTTCTTATTTACGAAATAATAGTTAGTATTCAAAACTTTTTTAATATACAAATTTGCGCTGTTTAATTAAGTAAATTAATAAATTAAAATAAATATCTCGAGTCTACCATCAGCCGAGCACCGGTAGCTCAGTCGGTAAGGACGCGGGCTGTCAATCTAGGGGTTGTGAGTTCGAACCCCAGCTCGGCAAACATTATTTACGATGTTGAACAAAAACCACTGCGACAAGCGTCATTCGTCTTTCACCAATGGGCTAACAGTCGATGTGGAAAAGCAGCCAGTTGCGTGGAAAGTATGTTGTTGATTGATTGGGGTTTAACGCCGTTTTTAACAATTTTTCAGTTATATCACGGTGGCCAGTTCACCTACTCATGCATTACCTGGTTTTCTCACACCAGTACTCCACACAGCAATCTTCCCAAGCAACTGGCTGCTTTTCCACATAGACTGAGCCCATTGGTGGAAGACGAATGACGCATGTCGCATTGACTTTTGTCAATCGTCGGTAAGAAAGTTGGCCGAGCCGGGATTCGAACTAACAAACCCCTGGATTGACAGCCCGCATCGCTACCGACTGAGCTACCGGGGCTGGCAAAGTATGTTGTGTGGAGTACTGGTGTGAAAAAATCAGGAAACATATGATTAGGTGAACTGGCTGCCGTGATATGACTGAAAAGTTGATTGTTGAAAACGGCATTAAACACCAATCAATCAAAACCATCAGACAACCATGTGGAAACTCGGTAACACATGGTAAATACGAAATAAAACTGCTAATTTGCATATTAAAAAAAAGTACCGAATTATTATTTCGTTTTAACGAAATAAAACAGCTAATTTGCATATTAAAAAAAAGTATCGAATTATTATTTCGTTTAAACGAAATATTTATTTCGTAAATACGAAATAAAACAGCTAATTTGCATATTAAAAAAAAGTATCGAATTATTATTTCGTTTTAACGAAATAATTATTTCGTTTAAACGAAATATTTATTTCGTAAATACGAAATAAAACAGCTAATTTGCATATTAAAAAAAAGTATCGAATTTTTATTTCGTTTTTACGAAATAAGTATTTCGTTTAAACGAAATGATTATTTCGTTAATACGAAATAAATTGGCTTATTTGCATATTAAAAAAAAGTATCGAATTATTATTTCGTAAAAACGAAATAAAAATGCGATACTTTTTTTTAATATGCAAATTAGCTGTTTTATTTGCATACTAAAACAATATATTGAATGTCACTTTAGGGGCTCCGTAACATAGCCAATACAAGGAATTTCAAGATATTTTTTCTGTAGTTGATCGGCTAATATGGCGGATGAACTGCTCTTTACAGACATCACAAAATGAATTCCAGCAATTAAAGTGTTAACAGTCATGTTTCATGTCTTAAATAGGCTTTACACGAACACTTTACAATTTGGAGTGATTTCATATGTTTATCTGGAATCTTCTTATCATTTTCGATTAATTGTTAAGTGTTTCATGCCACTTTCAACATTTTCCCCGTTATATAACGGCGTTTCCTGGGTAAGTTAACAGTACTACTGGTCCATTTATCCTATTACCAGCAGGTCAGTCCTAATGCCAACCTCGCAATACTGAGCGCAAAGGAGGGCAGACGTTATTTCCATTTTTAATGGCTTTGGTATGACCCGGTCGGGGATCGATGCCACGACCTCCGCACCCGAGGCGGACGTTCTTCCACCACACCACCGATGCGATGTTAAACAGAATAAAGAAAAACTTACTTCGGTTGTTTTACAATTAAGAAGATCAATTTCCCATCATCCGTATCTTCATCAGTAGCTGCTAGGACGACAGAGGAGATAACCGCTATGCTTCCTTCGGACACAATTAAATTGGCTCTCAAATTGTCCTGAACTCTCGGCGCCTCGTCGTCAATTGGTACTATCTCAATATTGAATACCTTCGATACTCGATTGTTGCCGTCAAATACCGACAACGTGAAGCTATCGGATAGGACTTCTGACCCATCGTGGATATACCTTAAATGTAAGTATTCTTTCGTAATATATGTCTGATCTTCACCTTTGTACCTACAACTTATATTATTTTGACAAATATAGTATGTCATTAAATAGATAATTCGTTTTATGAAAAGACGCATTGAAATATGACGGAGAAACAACCTAACCCCTTTCCCTCTTACAACAAATCTGCCGCAGATGAATTTCAAATCATCTGAGAGAAAATTTGGAAAATCTTTTACAAATGAACGTATCATTTTTAATAGAGGTGAAAAGATTGTGGCAAAGGGAGAAATTTGCTCACTATAACTATTTTTTTCTCTCACCACAATGATTTTTAAAGTCGTCTACTGAAGAGGTGTCAGAAAGCGTCTGTAACACCATAACAATATATTTGATCAACGGTCAGGGTCAAGTTAATAATGCTAAGTTATATGGCCGCACAATTCCTTTGTCTTTTCCTCAAATATTTTGTATAAAATGTTATAAAACAAATAAAAAAGGCATTACATTACATTACATAACTTAGAATAATAACACACCTTGGTGTGATCATTTTATGTCAATCGAGTTTGGCTTGTTTGGTGTTGAATACTTTTAAAAGTTCCAGCCAATGACAGATGACTCAAACATTTAATGTTATACTATGTGTTCTTATTTTATGCCCAAGCATCTGATTGGTCAAAAGCAAATTCATTGTCGAAATTGCTCAATCTGATGTCCTGTTGTATAGTTTCGGACACTTGAAAACTGTTATTAAGTATTAAAAGTCTCTCCTCAATCAATCATGAATAGGACTTACCTTAAATCTTTCTTTCGTAGATCTAGTATATTGAATGTATCTTTTTCATCGAGGTTAACTCCACTCTTTTGTAAGCGGCCATGATTAGGACAGTCCTCAAGAATAAACGTTAGTTCATATTCATTTGTGTCCGGATCGGTGGCGGATATCTGGATCACAGATATGCCAAGAACTCCCCCTTCTTCGACGAGTAGCTTTGAAGCTATGAACTGTGGAGGTTTGTCGTTAACTGGTTGAACGTCGATGTCAAATTGCTGATTAAGCACCTTATTGCCACTGGAATCCTGTACTGTAAAAACAAAGCGTACCAGTCTCGGCTCAGGACCAATATCTTCTATTGGTGGCATATAGCCAATCTTCAGATGGTTGATGTCTTCCTGTCTGAACGTTTCAACGGCTGGTATCTTCGGATCTTTATTTATCATGGTGAGATTGTGCATTGCAATTATTCTACCAGCATCCTCACTCGGACCTCTCCGGTTTTTATAGACGTAAAATGGCGGAGTGATTATAACGTAGGTCAGTTTATCAGCTTGAGTTTCTGTATCTGTATATTCCAATTCGGTTTTAGTTATCAGAGCTATATCTGTCTCTGATACATGCATAAGTCTTGTGGCATCCGGCGAAAGTTGCGGCGGGTTTTCATTGACTGGATTCACTGTTATTACGAAGGATTCTAGAGAAGATTCGTTCGGAGGAACCTGTTGGTCGCGCAATGTAAACACAAATTCGTCCCTGAACTTTTCATGTCCGAAATGTCGGTAATATATTTGTCCTTTCGTGAGTTCACGTTGAGTGAACCCATTGACGCGGGTACCAGTGTCAACAGGGCGTAATCGCCGTATGATCTCCCCGGCCTGCGTTGGTTGTGCTATCACGAACATAATATTTAGATCCACAGAATCTGTATCGTGGGCAAACAGCATGGCCTTGTTTATCCGCTTTGTTTGTCCCTCGTTGAGTTCCATGCCGATATTGTTAATAATATATGGTGGATTATCGTCTTTGGGAATTATGGTAATTGGAAAGGTCAACAGAACGTTACTACTACCATCACTTATCTTCATATCTATGTGATCTTTTGTGGATTCACTGTCATCATGCACGTATTTAACACGACCGTACGTAAGGTCGGCTACACTAAAATACATGGCTATATTATTGTTCACAAGAAATTGTCCATGATCCATACCTCCAGTTACGTAGATTCTAACGTCATTTATATTGTCATTATCTACAATCTGAATGTTATGAGCGTTTATCTCCCTTGATTGTCCCTCTAACAGTACTAGACCAGTGTTAAATGACACCCTTGGA
Organism: Serripes groenlandicus; assembly: GCA_031761405.1. Lineage (NCBI taxonomy): Eukaryota > Metazoa > Mollusca > Bivalvia > Cardiida > Cardiidae > Serripes > Serripes groenlandicus. The sequence continues at coordinate 143,417,317 of JASEVX010000001.1, forward strand.
GTATTAGACGATGATGGTCTGACAGCTATATGTAATACTATGGCCATACTTTCAGCGAAGTGACTATCGAATACTTTGAATTCTACTTCGTATATCTTTCGTTCAGTGAAGCTGCTATTCGGTGGCTGATAAGCAATTCTGTGATTGTCAAGGTCATCTTGGAGAAACGACGTAATTTCTGTTGTATGGTCATCAATACTAACGAAATAACCTTGATCAGGACCGGGCGGTTTGCTGATGTTATAGTAGAGTAACGAATTTGGAGTTTCATAATCCTCGGCGGATATAATGCCCGGTATAATCGACGACAAGACAAACTGATCCACATCCATCATATACATTGACATAAAGGAAGACCGCGGTGGGGAATTCAATAATGCGTTCTTAATATAGATCGGTAAATAGAACCGCTCCGTCATCATTTCGTCGCTCACTTCCGGGTCAAAGAGTTCAATACTGATTGGCAAATAGTCTACATCCGGAGTCGGCTTTTGTAAATGTTCGTAGCGCAGTTCCATAAATAGAAATTCTTGACAGCTTTTCGTTAACCCTTCCACTGGGTTATGTTGATCGCCCATTACGATGTGCCCCACAAGTGGCCAGTGCGAATCCCATTTATTGAAGCTCACTGAACACGAGACGTTTGATGAATGACTATGTCGGAATCGAATAACAGATGCATCTATTGGATTCGAAAACCCGTTGAATTCTGGAACAATCACGTGACGTAGACCACGTGTTATGACAATGTCTGTGGTGGCATTGTTAATTTTTATATTGAGGTAAAACGTTTCAGAAATTGTCTTCCGGCTTGTAAATCGGTGAACACGAAGTTTGACCTTGTCTTCATTAAGGAATGGGGAGCCAGAGTGGATATATCTGACAGTGTTGGCTTGGAATTTACAATCAAATATCTGAAAATAGACAAAACACATTTGATAGTTGACACTAAATGATGATAACCATGCTGCCGAATTTCCTACAGTATACTCTTACACGGTCAAAATCGGGCGAATCCAGTTTTTATATCACAAGAGTTTTGGACTAATTTGATAACTAAAGAAGTAAAAAGCAAACAATGTTGATTATAGCTTAGACAACTACGTTTAAGAGCTGTCTCATCTAAATATGCATTGTTTGAAAAAACCTCAATACTATCATTTGCGCTGGGAGAGTTAATCCATTTCCATATGCTGAAGCATTTGGACACACTGCGCATAATGTGCTGCTCAAACTGGGCAATTTATCCGTATATAACATAGTTTTCAATTAGTTCAATATCGATACTTAAGTCTTTCACATGTATAGATGTTTTCATAATTTGCCTAGATGTGTTTAGTCGTCTTCTATTAAGTAAACCCTTTTTCTATTTATAACAAGTCTGCTGCATACGATTTGGAAAGGATATTAGCAACCTATTGCAAATCTCTATAAATAGAAGTATATACAGTAACATACTGTCAAAACCCCAAACAATCCATTATACCTCAATGTTTTCAAAAACGTCTGCGGTAGAAGCGTTAAATTGCATCCGCATGTAGGGAAAGCGTTAATCATCGATTATAAAAGTAGGAGGACTAATTTCAAAAAAGCAGATTCGTAAATGTTTGTATATATGTATATACATGTTACTGAAATGTAGACAAATTTGAAAAAGGAAAAGACGAATCAATGAAATAATGTATGAATGAATGATGAATGAATGACTGAATAAATTAATGAATAACTGGACGAATGAATAAATGGGCGAATGAATAAATAAATAAATAAATGAATGAATGCATGACTGATGAATGAATGAAAGAATGAATGAATGAATGAATGAACAAATGAATGAATCAATCAATGAATCAATGAATCAATGAATGAAAGAAGAATGAATGAAAGAATGATTGATTGATTGAATGAACAAATGAATGTATAATGAATGAACAAATGAATGTATAATGAATGAACAAATGAATGAACAAATGAATGTATAATGAATGAATGCATTAATTAATTAATGAACAAAGGAGGGAACGAACGGACATACATGTATGCACATACGGACGTACCCATGAAGTGTATTTGTGGGGTTATTTCTTTTGTTTCAAACTTGTGGGTTGCAACCCACAAGTATGCTATTCATTCCGTAATTATTCCCTTTTTACGGAATGAATAGCATTAATATGCAAATGAGATACCCGTTATAAAACAAATAAACAAACAAAATATTTATCTAAGTGTCTTTATAAGGGTGGTGGGTTGACCACAAGTACTCGGTCACCAGGACGGACGAACGAATGAATGTATGAATGAACATGTACGAATGAATGAATGACTTTCGAGAAGTTCCATTTGACCCGTTTTGTACTTGTCAGATGCTGTAAAACTTTTTATTTCATTTAACATCTGTATGGGATTAATTATCTTTAAAGTCAAACCCGAGAAACATGTGTAAACGATTATTCATAATCCTTTACGTTCTAAAATGTCAATGAGTTCCCAACTTCCTGAATACTGGTGAAAAGCAATAGCCGTTATTACTTAATAAAACATGTCATGCAATTCAAATCATTCTGATCAGATTAAATCTTATTTTGAAACTAAAACTGTAATAATTTGATAAATATTCATCTTCTTTCTCACATTTTTTTATTAGAAAAGATAAAAAAGTAATTAGTTTCTTAATAGAGAAGGGTATATACTGTCATTAAAACCCCATAAATCGTGGTTAACCAATAAAATGCAATAACTATCGCACATCTGTACTTTTTTATTATGCGAGTTTGAAACCATAATTACACATTTTTGATATAAATTTATATACACATTGATCAAAAACTATGTTAGACTAGGATAGGTTGAGGGGTAGATGTCTAACTGATTGACACTTTTGTGACAAGCGGAGAGATTTCTCACATTGAGCAATTTCTCCTTTTGACGAAATAATTTCACCTTTATTGAATAATCATTTTCTTCTTTAAAAGATATTTTTCCTACTTTGTAAAGATATTTTTTTTGTATAATCGTTTAATTTTTTACAATGTATTAAAAAGTCATCTGTTGCAAACACGTCAAGATGCGCCTGGTAGTGGGAACGGTTTAATTTAGATGCAGTTGATTGATAAAAGATGTTTACGATGCTTTCATCAATGCAGTCTCTATTTAACGACATTCCAATTTCACTTATCAAATCATGCGTCATTATGTTGTCGGTTATACTAGATATTCGAGTCACTTCTGAAGGGTATTGCATCAGCGTGGAGTGAAGACTCGGGCGTGTCTGTGCATCTGCACAGTCTCAACAGAGCCTCCACTCTCCATCTACATGCCATTTAGTCCTAGACGCAACGTTTGACAAACAAATAAGAAGTGTAGCTCTACGGTCGTACGCTAAATATACTCTCTAAGATGCCTAATTGTCCCTAAATCGCTTGACGCTGCTCTTGTAGCACATGTTGTTTATTTTATCAGACATGAGTAAATATTGTTCTCTTCTAATGTTGGAAAGAAGAATCACACGGGACCGGTTCATTTCATTGTTCATTGATCTAAAAAGTAACATCTACAAGAAAAATTACTAAATCGGTTGTAACTTATCCACGGACAATAACTCTTTTTTTTTTTATTAACGGACAACAGTACCGCCCCGAATAGGGATCGAACCAATCTTGAGGCGAAACGTGCATTTAGTCGATCGCATCACGCCACTAGAAAATTGATCCTTCGGAGGTAGGACTTAGATGACGGTTCTGAGTAAATATTAGATACTGATTATTGCATTCCGCGGATGCAAAGGCTGATCTGAGAAGTCCTTCGTGTACATTTGCAAGATATGGTAGTTTGGCAATGATGTACCGGGTTCGATGCCGGCTGGCGGCGGTTATAATGGAGTTTCTTCTGACAAGGCACGGTTTACAGTCTTGAACTTGTTAGTTTACACAGGGATCAAGTATAATTCGAGGGCTTGGCGTGAAACGGTTGTAACTCAAAACCTATTTTGAAAACCTTGGATTAGGGGCAATTTTGACCCTTTTGTAAACAATGAAAATTTAGGTGCCATTGCTCAGAACGAGCAATGGCACCTAAATTTCCATTGTTTACCAAGAAAAATGATTTAACGCTTATAAAGACTTCATTTTAGTTACAACCGTTTCACGCCAATCCCTCGAATTGTTCTGTTGCCGTGTTGTACTTGGTGGACGGAGTAACACCACCAATACAAAACAAAACCGATCTGATTTAATATTCACTGTCATAAACTTGACGAAGGTCGGTTTTCGCACGACGTACCTCAATCGAAATCTACAATAAAGTAATACCGTAGTTTGTATACGACTAGAGTCAGGCTACAAGATCCAGGGGCAAGATATCGCCAGTACAGTGTCATCGTACGAGTGTATGATGATGTATTCGAGTCGTTCTTTGGCTGTTACCATTACTGAACGTTTTCAGTTTTACTGGAAGGTTTTCGTTCCCCGAATACTTTATCGTTAAAAATTCCTCGAAAGAATTACAACGTTGTGAGAGGGGGCGTATATTTTCCTTATGAAAAATTACCACTTTTCGCATATTGTTTACTATACGGTTGCTTTACTTTTGAAAATAAAACCCACCCCATCAACACAAATGAAAGACATGAAAACACGATGTGAAAGAAAATTATTTTAATAATTTTAAAAGAAAGGGCGATCATCTGAGCAATCAGCACCGCTCCTACGATGTTTTCAAAATACTTTATTTCAGAAGTTGGTTCAAGTTAATCGATATATTCGAAATATAGCATGCTCGTGTCAAACGATATATATAGGATCTGACATGAGTTGTCATTTCATATAAAGTTTTATTAAACGAGTTCAAGAAATTTGTTATTAAGCGAGTCTTTGTTTACTTATTACAAACACAATATTTGATCATGTAATTTATCATGAAAACACAGAAAAATAAGATATGTAATGGTCCCTTTACCTCGTCCATCTATCGTGACGTTTGTGTTTACCGGATACACGTTCTCAGTCATTTTGTAAACATTCGCGGATGAATACAAAAATAGTGGTTCGGTCATGTTGTATTACACACGTTACATATAAAGAAATACGTAATGGGTATATTAGATCGGATACAAGCATTGTCATTTGATAAATTCGATATATCGTATGCTCGGGTTAAACGATATATTTGGATGATCGCGTGTTCGAGTTATAGTGAATATATTGTATAATTAACAATATTGACCTGATCCTAATATATGTAGAATGGTTTATATTACATATACTGTGGTGTCCATGAATAGTTCACCAACACATCTGCATCAGGGCGAACATTCGGAAACTCTCTATAAATGTCTCCTTATGCCACAGGAAAGGGGTTTAACTGAACATGTGCGTACCATATGCATGTACCTCTTGCTAATTTAAATAGTGTGCAAAGTTCAAGATCAGATCCATATTGCCCTATGATAATTCAGTTTTCTAGTGTAATATTTAACACTGTCAGCACTGCCTCGTTTTCGTCCTAATCTATGTGTGGGGTTGATAAAAAGTGATCTTCACCCAATAATGACTCCCCTGAAGTAGGCATCATAATTTATAGAATCATTTGAATAAATAGAGTCGTTAATATGTCTCAGTGTTGGTCATATATTTTGTACCGTATTCGAAATTGTATCTTTGAAATTGAATCGTCGATCTGGCGTTTGATAAATAAATTATGAATTCTGTAAGACACATTTATATTTGCGGTGTTAAATATAAGCGTTTTCGTAGCGTTTTAACCTAACGAGGTCTTATATTGGCGAAAATCTCACTTATTATAAAAGAAAAGAATTTACTGTGTCATTAATAATGTGATTTATAATGACGGTATTCATATTTGAAGGAATAGATGAGAAGCGCCAACTATATAAAGCGTCAGCGTGTTGGAAAGTGTTACCACAATACAACGTTTGACTTCAGAACTAATATTTACTCAAGTTGTCTCTAAGAGCGATTGTTGACGAAATATTACGTTATTTCATTTTCACTCCATTATTTATAACAAAGGTCTGTATAAATACGCTTTAGAAAGTGTGTGCTTGTAGACACGTGTAAATATAACTTTCTTTCATGCTTCTCAAAGACAAGAATTCCCATTGTCGTTCTTCCGACATCCGCATGAATGTTGATTGTAATTTGTACAAACTTTCATCTTCGTCTTGTTGTCTAATACATCAACCTCAACAATGCTTTATTTGCATTGTACAACAATGTTTCATATTGCGTAATAAGTTCAAAGCTCAGAAAGACACGTGTGATTTCAATAAGTCATGCACTTATTGTCTATGTCGCTACTTGGTGTAGTGGTAGAGTTGCCGCCTCGTTGCGAGAGGTCGCCGGAGATCGATCCCCAGTCGGACATTACCAAAGACTTCGGACAATACCAAAGACTTTAGAACTGGCACTCGGGAATATGGGATTAGCATTACGACTGAGTCGCTGGAGTTAGGACAAATGCAACGGTAGAACTGGTAATTTACACAGGACACACCGTAATACAGCTAAACGCTTGTTGAAAGCGACACAAAACAACATACAAATAAAAGCTATTTGAACACATAATACATGGGTATCAAAGTAACTCAACCTTTCTCAAATGCTGACGAATTCAAACGCCTAGCAGTAGACGCCATTATAATTGAGCCGTTCCACGAGAAAACCAACATTGTGGACTCTGCGTAAAGTATCGACCCGGATCAGCCTAAGTATGCCACGCAGGCTAACCCGGCAAGACACTTTTCGCCTCCTGTGGATTTTCAGTTTCAGGAATCACTTCTCTATACATCTATCCCCCTAAGACGGAATGTGTCGGCCGGATCAGTCTGCGCGGACAGCGCAGGCTGATCTGGTCGATACATTACGCAGATGTCTATCGCCGCAGCTGCATTTTTGGCATTTTGTCTATACCTCTACCTAATGAGTCGATACATTACGCAGAGTCCATACTAATGTTTTTTCTCGTGGAACGGCACAATTAATAATGAGCAATGTCTTCTTTCGTCATCATGGTTTCAAAATCCGTCTGCTGAATATGCGTAAACATCGTTTGCGTGTGGATAAGTGTTCACTGTGTCACAACATTGCGGGAAAAAGCACAACAATGTTCACGAATAAATAACAATAGGCTGTTAATCTAGACTTCGCTGTAATGTACTGAATTCGGACAACGTCACTCAAACCCCAACCTTCGGGGACTAGCCAAGATTAAGATCAGCCTAATAATGCCCCACGCTGATACAGATCTCTACCGTTCGCCTTCTCGTCGTACATGCGTGCTAGGAGTCTCTTGAAAGCGGATATCAGAGGTCTAATTAAAGGAGAGGGAACAGGTACTTTGCCCACTATATTGCTCTAATTAACCGTTTTCTAGCCTAGTACTGGTTTGTTTACCCAGGGATCATGAATAAGTGAACTGTCGCCGAGATATAACTGAAATAATGTAAAAAGCGGCGTAAAACCCCAATAAATAAATAAAAAATCTAATTAACCGACAAAGTCTTTGTTGGGGGTACTCACAGGATCGTCTCAGTGAGTAGATTTTGTTTTGAGTACCCACCAAATAGGGTTTGATGGTCAAATGAAGATTTTAGAATAATTAATACTTGCTTATCTGGAGTATGGCATAAATGTCAATTACAGGAAATGGTCAGTGAAATGTAAGAAATGTTCACTGACCAATAAACGGTGACCCAGCGGATAGTCACCAAGACCCCATCTCGCTAGACGTGGCTGAAATACGTCATGTTCATAGTTACGTGGCTTTAAAGTAAAGATGCACACAAAGAACGTGAGGTTTGCCTGAAGGATGCTATTTAATATAAGTGTTACTTTTAACACCTACTTCCCGGCCGCGTTAATGTAAAATGGTCCGTATGAAGTCACTCAGCATCATACACCGGCTGTACTTCAAGCTTTTTGAACGAGGACATAGTTTAACCTCGTGATATGTTCGAACAGTGTAGACTGTGGTGAGATCGTGTCAAGGCGTGGCCTAGCTCTGGTCTCCGCTGTTCGCTTTAGTGCCATGAATCGTTCTATGTTTGCGCGAATCAGTCATGTTATGTTTGTCTGATCTTCAAAAGATCTTGAAAGGGTGCAATCATCTTCAACATTCACCCCCAAAGCATATGAATAAACTCCCCTTTTTAATCAACCCTTTCCCTCATATAGACGCTTTCTGACGCCTCTGCAGCAGACGGATTTTTGAAAACATAGTGACAAAACGTGCAATTTCTCCTTTTGCCACAATGTTTTCCACTTTTTGTCATAGGTTATCCATTCAATTATGGAGATTTTCTATATTGTGACAAAATACGTTCAAAGTCATCTGCTGCAGAATTGTCGTATGAGGGAAAGGGTTAAATAAACCCTTTCCCACTTGTATACGCGTTCTGACGCATCTGAAGCAGACGACTTTTGAAATAATTGTGATAAAATAACTTTATTCCATAATTAAACTTTCATTTAAAGATATGTTTCATACGTTTGCCTAGACGTTTTCTTAGTCGTCTGATGTGTTGTATGTGGGAAAGGCAGATGATTATTAAAAGATCGAGACAATTATTTGGTGTAATAATATAACTGAAATAATTATATTTGAATAAAGTTTTAAAACATTGTGGTAAATGCAGAACTGTGTTCATTACCTGCAATTTCTCAGTTTTGTTATGATTATTTCAAATGACGTTTGTTGCAGATGTATTAAACTGCGTCTGAATGTGGGAAAGGGTAAAACAAAAACATGACGACAATTCAGAACAGCATTTATAAACACAAATCAAAGTTCTATGTTTCACATATTGAAGTGTTTTGCACTAGTAATTCGAAACTCCATTGATCAAAATCATAACCTAAAAAATTGAGATATAAGTCGTTTCAATGAGAGGAGATTGATTTCGTCTCAAAATGGAAAAGTCCATGGTTGTGAAATTAAGGGTTTTTGTAATGAAAGAAAAGTGATAATTGAAGAGAAATGTGAACGTATACTTTAATACAGACTACGATGTTAATTATCTGCCGAGAAACGCATAAAATATAATTCAATTTTCACCTTGCTGTATGATAAAAACGATGAACACATATTCAATGTTAGGAGCACCGAGGTATTTCTTTTTCTTGCTTGAAAAAAGTCTTAATTACATAACTGGATACTATTAACCAGCAAATATGAGTATGGAAGTATTTGGTATGATCTGGCCGAGGATCGGGGGATCGAATCGCATCTCCTGCGACCGACCGAGGTAAACA